>CAJPEV010001689.1:8848-60134 GCA_905338385.1 Darwinula stevensoni
GTTCCGGGTCTGGCTGGAGTTCCGGGTCGGGCTCGGATGGTAACTGAACAGATTTGGAACAGAAAAAATGAAATATAAACTGAATCTCCTCTTCTTCGTCTGCTTGGTGGGCTGGATGGAATCTCTAAGCAGTTCATAAACTGCCTATAGACCTTAAGTTGTCGACCCCTGCTGCACTACGTCCCCATCTTTACCATTTAGTTGAATACCGATTGAATTGATTGGACCATTTTGGAATTTTAATGTGTTATTAAATATCTTGAATTTGAAAGCATTTTCTGATGAGTCCATATATGACATTAAGCCTAATAGCACAAACTCCAACCCACCATTTCTGTGACTGCGGTGCTTCTGCACACAGTGCCTCCCCCGCTCATAGTAGCTCTTGCGGCGGAGGTTGTAGTGTTGCCGCTGCCTCCTCATTCCCCCCTCCTCTCCGTCCTCCGGCTGATCTAAAGTTATTGAAATATACGAATTCATTTGAAGCTACCAGGTAATCAGGTAATGCCACGAAATTCTTGTTTCATCAGTTTAATTTCAAACTGAATTTTATGTTTTGGTTGCATGAATTTCCCATTCCTAATCGGGCAATAGAGCAATATATGAAGGTCACCCTAAAATAACTCCAAAAAGTTCACCTTTTGTAAGCCCATTTTGCATTTTTTCCTCGTGTATCGTGTTGTACCATACCTGCTATGAAACTTGGAGACTAATCGGATGACTCGAAACTAGGAAGGATATCTCATTATTTTGGCACAATTAAATTTTTTTCGTAATCAACCCATACTGATTAAGATTCAGTTTATTCCACAACACTCTCTTTTCCACGCCCGTCAATGCCATTATTTTAGGCATTTATATTTTGACAATTTTGGGCGATAGCGCTTCCCAAGACTATGCATGAAGTAGAAAATATATTGGATGGAATCTCCTCGCAGGTCAGAAATAGCCTGCGAACCTTACATTGTCAACCCCTTCTACTTGTATACTTTGTCCCCATCTTTACCATTTCCCGATTCCTTGGTTCCTGGTCGGACGGTTCCTGCTCTCACAGCCCCGGGACTGCCGGTCATTGGAGGGCGTCCCGAAAATAAAAACCCTTTAAAAGTAAGTCTACATATGGCACTACACTTCTGTGGCTGGGAATGTATCAGGAATTGTAGGCTTGATACAGATGGAAGCAATGTCCGCTCGAAAAATATTGTTTTTTCTGCCCGGAGGAGTAAGAGATTTTGAACGGAATGAATGAAATATAAACCAAATCTCCCTTCTTGGTGTGCTTGGTGGGCTGGATGGAATATCTTCGCAGGTCAAAAACGGCTTGCGGGCCTGGAGTTGTCAAACCCTGCTGCACTTCGTTCCCATCTTTACCATTTAGTTTAATAACTATTGAGTTGATTGGACCCTTTTGGAATTTGAATATGGGTTATTAAACAACTTGAATTTGAGAGTATTTTCTGATGAGTGCATCTATGCATGAAGCCTAATAGCACAAAACTCCAACCAACCATTTCGGCGCTTGCGGCGCTTCTAGACACAGTGCCTCCCCCGCTCATAATAGCTCTAGCGAGGGATGTTGCTGTCTCTGCCGCTTCCTCCTTCCCCCTTCCCCTTCCCCCTTCTCTCTCTCCTCCGGCTGGTCTCCACAATTAAAATATATGAATTTATTTGAACCTACCAAAGAACCAGGCAATACCACGAAACACTTGTTTAATCAGTTTCTCAATTTTAAAGTAAATATGATATTTTGGGTGCATGAATTTCCCATCCCTAGGCTCGATGAGCAACTCGGTCGCCGGGCGGGGTCGGTCGTTGTAAGTGGTGCTAAGAAATGGATGCAAGTACAGCTTTAGTCATTTAGATCTGCAGTCGTAGCGCTTGACGACAGAAATAATTCTGGATCGAGTTTCTTTACTCAGACTTTAAGTCTCCACGCTATTTCTCTCTCACCCCGAAGTTAGACAACGATCCTTTAATTAATTTACAATATTTTGCTCTTCGACTTTTAGTCTTCGTTCCGTGCTGCGTTCAGAAGTTGGGCATTTTCTGTTTGCTCTTTGCTGCTTTAGGTCAGAATTAGCTTAAGAAAAGGACAACTTTTACTTAATTTGAGCACCATGGTTTGGGGCAGAAAAAGGCGCCGTTTGGTAATTCCTGAATTAGTGAACGTATTGGTGAGGCAAATAGGAACACATGTTCTGTTTGTCAAAGTTATTTGGGATGTTGCACTTATTAGTGCTTAGCTTGCCACGTCTTGTTGGACGCTCTCAGCTGCAGCTAAAACACTTGCAAAGCGTATCATAAAGGGTGACGCTCTGTTAACCCTTTTGCCGCGAGTTTCCTCGCTGGTTCCTTCACAATGGCTGGAATTTATTCTGATGGGAGTTTTTGTTTGGGAGAAGTGGCAAGGGCGGCTTCCGGTGTTTGCATAATTACTAGGGTCCGATTCGCTTTCCGAGATTGCAACGGAGGGGGTGCGGCGCACATTTTCTTGAATGAACTGTGCAACAGAAGTGGTTGGGGTATGTCCACGAATGGAATTAACACTGACAGAAAAAAAATTAATTGAATGGCTGGGCTCATTGCACACAGACACCAGGCTGTGCTTGTCGGCCGGTTCCCGCTCGTTCACCTTAGGGACAGCAGGAATGACGACCGGACTAGGGACTCTCCTGGTGTTCCTCACTAGAATCGGAGCTGGAGGTAATCGTTGTGGTCTTGGGGAAGCTCCCCTCCGATCCGGTTGATGACTCCGGAGGAGCTCCCCAGGAAGCGAAGGTCGCCTGGTGGTCGTGGCAGCACTGTTGGACCTCCTTCTCAAATTAGACACCCTTCGCTCCCCGCAGCTGGAACACAGTCCTTGAAAAACTGCTCCGAATAAATCTTGAAGTTCCTGCCGCACGATGGTCCGTAAGTCGGCCCTGTAAAGGTGGAGCAGACAAGGGCAGGGTACTCAAGAGGGCCTCTCTCCTTCTCACCCCCTCATAGGGTAGGCTGCGTCTCGGGAACCTGCAAAATACATGTATTATATAATGTTCCTTTTGAGTACCTCACGAAAAGAATAAAAGTCAGAAGCAACCTCCTGAAAACCGAAGATTTCATTGAATCTTGTCCTAGGCACAAATGAAAAAGCAATTAGCGACACGAGATTGTCTCTGGTCCTCATACAGTATTGTTCCAGACTACGCAATATTTTTTATTATTGAAGTGTCTTTCATATTACTAAGAATACTAGTAGCCTACTAGTGCCTTTATGCGAATTCACATTTTTAGCGGTAAAGTTAGACATTTTTTGCCGTAAGCACAGGAATATGCATCTAATTTAACATCAACAAAAGCTATTAAGGATTATCAAATTGAGAGTTCTGGGTCATGCTTTTGCGGTATTCGTTATTTTGCAGTATGAATTAATAGTTGGATATATAATTTTCCATTTTAAATTGACTGGTCGGAATTAAAAAATAAAGCTTTCCTTTCGTCTCATTGGCCTTTGATCCGCACTTTCGCAGTATTCCTGCTGGGATATTACCAGTGAGGGTCTTAGGTCCGCGTAATCTCTTTCTCCCGCAGTCCTTTAATGTTTAAATTTGCAGACGTGGCACCTGAAAATAAACATTTCTGAATAGGGTTTGCTTGGCTCTGCTATTACTTAGTTTCACTGCATCTTGAGGCATTTGCTAATTTGGCCAATCCCTCCTTAGATCTAAAAACATTCTAGATGCAGTATACAGGGTGTAACACTTGCCAGAAGTCATAGGGATCTATGACCCACCCAAGTAAGCCTCGCGCGGCGACTAACGCGCCTAGCCTACGAGATTATGTTTCTCTGGCGGGAAGGGTTACGCTCTGGCCCAGGTTATATGTTGTGCATATGGTCACCGTCCGAGATTTTTGGCTAGGAACCCAAAACACGCCCAACAACAAAAGGAAGGAAATTATACTCATCGAAAGTCTTGCCAAAGTGTACTAATAGCCGCTTTTTTGAGTTCGTCAAGATTGAGACTGCTATTATAGACTAAAAATTTATACTGCTATGGATTATGCATCTGTAGTATTTGTGGGATGTGCTTGTCCTTTCTGCGGTTTCCCGTCAAGAGATCCGGAATTGTTGTCGCATGGCTAAATCCATGAAACCTTCTATCTATAGATGGTACATTGGCATCCGCTTCACACATAGCTGGAACATACTCTTCAGACATTCCTTAAGATTTGCTCGTGTGTCTTTCATAACGAGACCCTGAGAGGGGGATGGCAGAAAGCGCGATTGCAGCCAAGGGATTTCCCCTCGTGACATCTCGGGGTTATCGAGATGTCTGTGCAGGGATGAACCGTTCAGGCTGAAGCGTATTCCTCTCTCAGCCGCCTAGGATGACTCCTGCCGTTAAATAAATTATTTCCATGACTTTTGGGGGAAACCTTAGAAGGACGTCTGGTTAAGTAGGCAGAAATGTGTATCCGTGAGGGTATCCTTGGAAGACTCGTCGGCCTGGGGATCGATCTGAAACGTCTTCGGTTTCACGTCGATTCTCAGGAACGGTTTTCGTGTTCCATTCGGGGTTTCCTCGACGAAGGCAGTGCTGAGATCGCCTTCAACCAGAATAGGGCTACATGCCAATTAGGAGTGAGTACTGAGACCATGGCTCCAATCAAGATTGAGATAAGGTTATCAGTTAACATAAGCTCGGTTATTTACTGGATATTACATAAGAACACCACTACTTCTTGGTAAAGAGAAAATCGAGTAGATAAAAACAATGGAAAATTTCCGAGGCTGGGTGTCATGACTCGGGGAGAAACACCTCGTGCAAAGATTACGCACCAGGAATCCGTTCTACGGGGACGGGACGCAGAATGGCCGCAGTGAGACGTTTTCGCTATGCCGCCAGCGTGACTGGTCCTGCACTGTTCATGGGATGTCGTTGGGGGATCTTCAGTCGAACGCATTACAATATCGTGAAAGGGATGTATTCAGGGCATCTTGCGTATTTATCAGCTCGGCAGATGATCCCAGGTGAATTCCGAGATAGATGACCAATGTCGTCACATGCGAGGCTGTAAAAACATCTTGCAATCAGTGCCTCTGTCAGCTACATCCACAGAAGAGCAGTCTGTAAAAAAAAAAAAACATCGTGCTTTAAATTTTGTTTTTCAACAATGAACAGCATCCTCGACACGTGCTTGTTGCATCTGTCTGGTCGTGTCCCCTGATAGTTGCCGGTGATGCTGGGCATCTTCGCCACACCTCAGGGGAAGCTCCTATTTCGTCTTTCATGAATCCTGGAAACTTTTCCAGGAGATCCCTGATATTCTAGCATCATAGTTTCCTTTTGTCCATTGTTCAACAGTTGATGCATCCATGTGATTTATCCACTCTTTCCTCATTATTAGTTGGAACTGCATCTATAAAACAAGGAAATTCAATTTGACCCAAACTTGTGAGGGTTGACAGATAACAAGCAATATTGAGTTTTCTCCAATTATGTAATTTTAATTTATTANAACAGTTGATGCATCCATGTGATTTATCCACTCTTTCCTCATTATTAGTTGGAACTGCATCTATAAAACAAGGAAATTCAATTTGACCCAAACTTGTGAGGGTTGACAGATAACAAGCAATATTGAGTTTTCTCCAATTATGTAATTTTAATTTATAAAAAAAACGTACATTTGACATTTAAACACTTGATCAGAAGGAAGCCTTCCAATTTCAATCATGGACCTGTTTACTGGTTCACTGAGTAATGAAAAAAGACGTACTTTGTCAAGGAGGCATCTTAACATGGTCCTTTTCCTATGGATTCTAGTAGATTAACAAAAGGATATCTTTTTTCGGTTTGGTGTATGGCCATGAGATAAGTAATCATTTTCAACAGGCAGTTTGATTTTTTTTATTGGACGAAGTGTATTATGTCGAATAGTGTTCTGTTAATGTCCGAGTCATTGCCCCCCTCGAGAGAGAGAGAGAGAGGGGGGGGGGCAATGACTTGCATTCCTCATGCCCGTCTTGCCCTCGTCGATATGTTTCCTCTCATAAGTGGCGATACTGGCCAGAAGATGTGGACTACGAGCGCCGATGCACCATCGAGCGTGCTCAAAGGTCCACATCGTCACCGCAAATTTCACTCAAGGTCTGTCCTCCACGCACCACGGCAACCACGCACACAGCATAACCTTCTGAGCACATTCTGGGGCGAAATGCAAGGAAGGAAACTTTAATGGACTGGAGGTCAATCTTCTCCCTGAGCTAAAATCTCGGGGCAGAGAATTTTCATATGTTCGTCTTCATTCGAAGTAGGGGTTTGGGTGTTTGCCATAACGAATAATGTTACATTATTAAACTAATTCATTTGAATTCTGATATTCGCGAATACAGACAATTAATTAACAGATTTGAGTTGGAATATGAAGGAATTGTTTCCTGATGCAGTCGTGGAAGTGGATTTTAGGTTTGAAGTTGAGCTGCATAAGACCTCAATTGAATTAAATATTTTAGAAGATGGGATTTTCAAGCTCTATCCTATGCAAGGCTTCACTCGTTGCAAGTCAAATATGAGGGAAATAATCACCAAGAATGATGGATTGAGAAGCCAAATCAAAGAAACAAACAGACTTTGAAGAAATTATGTTGTATGTATATTTTTAGCCAAAGGAGAACAAAGCACTCTGAACATGAATAAGGTGAAAATAGCAGCGAATGCGTCTGAGAACAGCACAGTCGGGCGATAGAGGCATGGCAGAAGACCTCTGCCGAAGAATTTCAGGGTGTTCGCAGCATTGGAGTAGAAGGTTTTTTTAGGTAAACGGGTAAGAGTCAGTATTTTGGTGACCCATAACCTGCATGATTAGTCGAACTTTATTTAATAATGTTCCACCATAATGTTAAACACTACCACTGGCGATAACGGGCTCCCATACAGAAGAAATTACATTAAATAACCATTCGACAGGCTTTCTCACAGGTCTGCAGATCAAACGTCTTCAAAACCGCCCATCGCTCCCCGTTGAAAACTTCAATGGACGGCTTGTGCTGCCCCCCGACGGCATAGAGCCTCCCATCCAACGGAACGAGCCCGTGCTTGTAGCGTCCCTCGACCATGCAGGGCCAAGCGTCCCACGCGTCCCGCCTCGCGTCGTAGGCGCACACCTCTCTCCTCCCGTATCCCCCGGCGCAGACGACCGTCCCCGCGTCCTGACACGCGACGGCCGGGTACCCCGCGCTCTGCGGGAGAGGCGACAGCGTCTCCCATTTCCGCGTTCGGAGGTCGAGACGCTCGTGCTTGTTGGACCAGCCGGAGGAATGCCCACCGACGACGTGCAGGCAAGAGTCCTTATAGCACACCCCTGCACCGTGCCGGGGGTGCTTCATGTCACTGAGGCGAACCCAACTGCCCGACCCCGCTTCGAACCGAAACGATCCTCCTCGACTTTGCTTCTGCGTCGTGTAATAGCCACAGAGGAACATCGACTTTGAAGTTGCTGCAGTTCCTGGGCAGATAATGTGCTCCGGGGGCTTGGGTCCTTTCTCCCATTCTCCCTTGACCAAATCGAAGACGTTCATCTCACCACCCCCCGCCAGGAACAGTTTCCTGTTGATGCAGGCGAAACCCCTCGTGAACTGCCCGTCTCCTTTGTTCGGATACAGCGTCACCTCGTCCATGCACCAATCCTTCGGATCGATGCCATAGACCTCAGACACGTTATTCCTCGTCACCAGGGACCATATCTTCCCCGAGAGAATCCCACGGTGCCTCGCTTTCTCTCTGGCGACCTTATGCCTCTGCTCCGGGAAGTGATAATCGGCCGCGTCCATGCACAGCCGCAGGCACCGCGGGTTCTCCGACACGTTCGGGTCCGCGACGAGCACCGTCTTCAGGTACTCGTACGGCAAAAGTGGCAGGCGGATCTTGCCCAACAAGTCCGGGAAATGAACCTTGCGACTTTCGTCCCGATCCAACCACTTCCTCGTCGCCTCGTAGACTTCCCTCTCGGAGGTGACTTCCAATTCGTCTCGATCGAGGAGAGATGCCAACGTCTCGAACGAAACGCTCAGGAATTCGGCGGTGTGGATCACCTGGTTGAACTGGACCGAAATGTGACCGATGGCTGCTGCATGCAAATCCTTGCAGCCGTATTCTTCTGCGACACCAAGGATGCTGATCGCATTTTCTGGCGTGAGAAAATCTGCCAATATTTTGCCCATTTTGTCACGGAGTCGCCTGAGTCCGAGGAAATGCGCATCTCGGAGCGTGGCCAGCACCCCATCCTCCCCTTCCACCTCCGCCCTCGTCCCGTGGATGTAGTCCCAGACCGGCTTGAATCCCTCCTCGGTGAAGCCCTCCAGCCTGACCTCCCTCTGGGAAGGCGCCTGGAAGTCCTCGGAGGAGAACATCTGCCGGAAGTAGGGGGAGACGGCGGCGAGGATCCCCCGGCAGGAGTAGAACTTCGCGTCCTGGATGAGGATGACGACGTCGCACCAGCTGGGGCCCGTGCTGAAGGACTCGGCGATGTCCGTCGCCAGCCCGGCGTGATCTTCGAAATCCTTCTGGATCGCTATCTTCCGCTTCCTCCCCTGGGCTCCAGCCCCCTCCGTCGCTCTCATCATTGTTCCTGTCCGTGTGGTTTCGAAATCATTACCTAATTACAGACACAACTTTTTAAAAAGTACTTCATTTTAAGTGGAAGGTGGAGAAGTGACGAAATGTTAAATGGTTCAAAGTGCGCACTTATAAGAATTTGAATTGTGGTCCCACGTTATCACCACGCTAAGGCAGAAATGCTTTACACTAATATCAAGTGCGCTGCATTTCGGTGTGAATTCCAATGCGGCCATTTTGTTTTGTATAGTTAGGGGTGACTGGCCGAATCAAGAGAACATTTATATATTTTCGTTTTTGAACTCAATTTCATGTTTTATTTGGCATGAACTGTGTTCATGAGCAACTAAATTACCATTCATGACTGATTGATACACGGGAGACTTCGGAGTTCCTTTTATATGTTTAATGTACGAGTATATCGCTTAAGTAAGAGGAATAAACTGACCGCCTTCGATGAATTCAGGAATTGAGGGGTAACTTCACGACCGGAGTGAACCCGCCGACGTATATCAAAGCTCACTGCAGCACAGCGCTCGAGAGCAAGCCCACAAACCCAACGAAGCACAGGCGGATGCACATGGGACGGATCCCTCCAGCCTCGGAGATAAGGCCCGATACCGAGGCGGACCCCGATAAGGCGCTTGTGTTCTCGACTGCGACGGACGAACGGCATGTTCCGATGGTCTGGGGATCTATGACAAATTTCTAATTGGGAATTGTGAGCCGAAAAATGGTTGTGTATTATAGCTTACTAGTTTCTAGGCTAGTGAAACTTATTAAACGCTAATTTTCCGCGTGCTCACAGGGTTCATGCTTCAGTTTCAGTTCTTGTTACAGCCTACTCTATTTTAATTTCATTTTTCGCCAATTTTGAACGAGAGAAAACCCAGTATATATATATTATGTTGATGTTCGAAATCGATAAAACCTTCATCACAATGTCATGTACTAAGCTAATACCCAGTTATAATGCTTGACACGATGTTGAACCAGGTACTTCAAGGATTCAACGAGTGAGATACCGATAAACTCGTCCATTATGACACAATGGACGCCTTGTCCTCTGCACGCTCGCAAATTTTATCGTGGTGGTATGTTTTGACCCGCACAAACGCGTGAATTTAGACAATGACCTGCATCGCCTCCAGGCCAAGGTGGGAGAGGAGACAAACGCAGCAGCGACCTTCACCTCGAGGAACGAGAGGGAGTCAACTCACAGCACGGCTTTTCGATGTTGTCTTCGAACAGATTTGCACATGAAGCGGATGCAAAACTTCGAGCGATCACTTCTGCTGCCTTCAAGTGGTGAATATGCTATCATTCGGGTAGACGAAGATGCGCCGATGACCTTGCTCTTTATGTAGTTGAAGTTCCAAAGGAAGGAAAAAAATATTTCCGCACGCCGCTTAACAGATCTCGTTGGACTTCAAGAATCAGGTTAGGTAAGCTTTCACGCAGGGTTTTCCAGATGTTCTTGTAAAAAAAATGCAGTCGTATGAGAAAGTAATGAAAAAAAAGAACGCTTAAGGTATTTAGCCGTGGCTGAAAAAAAACGTATACAGTCCAAAGCGATCTCTGACACATAACATTTTTTTGCGATCAAAAACATGATGAGTTGACAATTCATCCACCAGATTCTCACATTATTTATGATCTTAAGCAATTGTTCTGTTTGACCGACTTGGAACCCTTGACGTTTTCATCACCGAACCTCGAGGTGTTCATGGAAAGCAGCTTTTCAATGCAATATCATGCAGCCAGTAATTGAACTTGAAGAAATCAGTTAAAATCCTCTGTCATTACTACTACTTTCCTCAGAAACTCTTTATTCGCAAAACATCGTCATTTCAAAATTCAAAATTCGACAAGTTCCCCAACCCCTTCAGCGCATGTACCTAGGGAGAGGTCAACCAACTCTTCCCGTTAACGATTTTCATTCCCATATGTGGGGCTATGTCCATGGAATTGGGACTCTTACTTAATTAGTACCATTTTAGTCACGAAACGCTTTGCATATACAAAGATGTAAAATGATACTTCTTCTTGCACATATTGTAAATATATTACTTAGAGGGATGTGGAAATATGTGGAACACCGAAGACAATCTTGTGCACCCAGAGCATTCGATATCAAAGAGTCATTCGACAGGCTCTCTCACAGGTTACCAAATCAAACGTCTTCAAAACTTCCCAGTGTGTTCCATTGAAAACTTCGATTGATTTATTGTTATACCCTCCAACGGCATATATTTTACCATCCAGAGGTATGAGACCGTGACATTGGCGTCCCTCCACCATGCTGGGCCATTCCTGCCATGTGTTCTGTCTTAAATCATAACCGTACACCTCTCTTCTCCCTTTCCCACCGGATAATACAATTACACCCGTCTCGCTAAACGCAACAGCAGGCTGAGATAACCCTTGTGGGAAGTCAGGCAACTCTTCCCATTTTGGCGCTCGGAGATCCAGACGCTCGTGCTTGTTTGAAACACTCTGAGAATATCCTCCAAGAACGTGGAGGCAAGAATCCCGATAGCATGCTCCGGCACCATACCGGGGATATTTCATGTCAATCAATCGAACCCACTTCCCCGATTCCACATCAAACTGGAACACCAAGGGAACCGGTTGATTTTGTTGATTGTAATACCCACAGATGAACATGGATTTTGGAGAAACTGCAGTCGCCGGCCATCGAATATGCTGCGGAGGCTTAGGTCCTAACTTCCATTCACCTTCGCTCACGTCAAAAATATTCATCTCGCCACACCCCGTCAAATACAGTAGCTTGTCGATTCCAGCAAAAGCCCGGAAAAACTATCCGTCTGCTTTGCTTGGATAAATTGTGACCGCATTCACACTCCAGTCGTTCCTATCAATGCGATAGACATTCCATTCGTTATTCTTCCTTCCCAGGCACCAAATATTTTTGGAAGAAATCCCGCGAGGCCGAGACTTATCCTTGGAGACAGCATGCCGAAGAACCGGAAAACGAAAGTCAGTCGCGTCGAGGCATAGATGAAGGCATTCTTTGTTTTCGGACACGTCAGGATCTGTGATTACCACGGTTTTAAGGTATTCGTAAGATACAAGGGAAAGACGAATTTTATCCAGCAATTCCGGGAAATGATCCTTTCGACTTTTATCGTGATCCACCCATTTCTTCATTGCCTCGTAGACTTCCTTTTCGGAGGAGACCTCCAGATCATCTCGATCCAAGAACAAAGCAAGAGTCTCACATGAGAGACTCAGGAATTCGGCAGTGTTGATCACCTGGTTGAATCGGACTGATATGACTCCGACGGCGGCTTCTTGCAAGTCTTTGCAGCCGTATTGTTGGGAGATGCCAAGCATCTTGAATGAATTCTCTGGCGTTAGAAAATCAATCAAGATGTTGCTCATTTTACCACAGAGACGCTTGAGTCCAAAAAAGTGCGCATCGCGAAGAGTGGCCAACACCCCATCCTCTCCTTCAACTTCTGCCTTTGTTCCGTGAATGTAATCCCAGATCGGCTTGAATCCCAACTTCGTGAAGCCCTCCAACTTGATCTCCCTCTGGGAAGGTTCCTTGAAGTCGGATGAAAACATTTCCCGGAAGTATGGGGAAACGGCGGCGAGGATCCCCTTGCACGAGTAGAATTTTCCATCTTGAATGAGCAGGATGACGTCGCACCAGCTGGGGCCCGTGCTGAAATTTTCCGAAATTTCCGTGGCCAGCCCTTTGAGATCATTCAAATCTTTCTCGATCACAATCTTCTCTCTCCTCGCCTTGGCTCCAAAAAGCTCAGATTTTCCCATAGGTTTTCCTGTTAATAATATGTGGAAATCAATCTCGCTTCGTTGCAGGAACCACTTCTGCAATCATGGTGTTAACGCTGTGGAGAAGAAGTTGTTTTTTTTAATAGTTGGTTTGGGCAGAAGAAATGAGTTTGTGTAGCATGTTTAATAACAAATTCCCTAAGATTCTATGGTTCGGTGTTTGAATATGTAACATTGTATATTCTCGAGTCAGTAAAATACTATTTTTCCCCTTGAAACATTTGCTACTAAATTGTTGGAATGTTACAAATACTCTGAGTGCAATGTAGAAATTGTAAGTGTTGGCCTGTGTGATTAGCAGAGTTCTTCACAATGGCCCATAGCATCTACCGTGAGAGCATCATAAACGTTGTCAAAGTGAAAGACTGCAGGACTGGAACAACCATTCCATAAAGAAATCTATCAAGCTGGTGAAAGGAATTCAGTTATTAGTTTTTGCCATAGAGTGTATGGCAGTCAAGGACTCTGCAGAGCCCTTCGCTGCCTCGAGAATACAAACGCCTCCGCCATCTTGGGATTGGAGTCACAGGAGGAAGTGGATAGCATGATGGGGTAAATTGCCTTTCTTGCCCTCTCCTCTATGGGCCTACTATCAACACCTTTGTGCGACTCCAGTCCTAAGATAGCGGGGTTACCTGGACTCGAGGTCCCGCTTGGTTGGGGAGGCCTCTCCCTTACATACTCTCTATGGCTTTTGCTTTCGCGGAAGCAGTGCACTCACCGAAATCCATGAATCCAGACGATCACCGTAACCTCGAGGTTATGAAAAAAAAAATGCGTTGTGGAAAAAAAGCGAGAAGTCACCTGACACTGGTGTAAACAGAACTGGAGCTCCACTGCTTGGCGGAAAAAGAGGAACCAAGCACGGGCACGAGTATGCCTATGCGACAGGCACTCTAAGGACGTCAAGAGATAAAGTCGTCACCATAGTAATCCCGATAAATTCCAAAGCAGCATTTTCTATAGTGATCCAGCGGGATCACTGCGACATCCCGATTATGATTCTCACTAACAAAAAATAATTTCAAAACTTGATTCCATGAAATACCCATGCATTGCAAAAAAGTATTCACCTTCTTAATTGCAGTAAAAATTGAATATGCAATGGGAAACCTTTTCGTCGGTCATTTTTCAAAAGTGGTTGGGCTTATATAATTCATTTCGACCCGTTACCCGCATTATCCCCGGATGCAATTGTACTTCTTAGCATCGTCTCTTAGGAGTATATGAGACATAGAAACGTGAACAAAAATCTAGACGTACAACTTTCATTACCGATTATTAGTGGTGACTTGGAACAGGAATAGTTACAACCAATAAACACTGAGAACGGGCTCACTCCATGGAGAGCGGCTTTCTGGTGCAACCCGATGTTGCCAATGGCCAATGACGATTCTTCGTTGATCGTAATTGGCTATTTCGTTAGGAATTGCAAATGAGACGCAAATTAAAAAAGCAAAAGCAAACCCCATTAGCCCTAGTAGCTTGCTTTTATTGATCATCTTCCCGAAAACCAGCATTCAATCAGCTAAACATATGAAGCACTCGAAAGGAACGGTAACAGGAATAGTAGTAGTACCTTGCGAACTCCAATAAATCGTTTGAGACATTCCTCAAAATCCTTCATTTGGCCAATTGTCAAAAATCCCGACTGTGTGTACCAATTTGTATGCACACCTTTCCTATCAATGCGAAGAAAATGTGCTTTCGTATGAGCCGGAATGCAGTCTCCTTTTTTCGTTCAAAACAGAAACTCGAATCAATACGATAGTTTTTTTTCCATTGCAAAATCTTACACCAAGTTTATTTAACTGAAGTTATCTTTGGTGCTCCCAAATAAAACAACCATACATTCACAAGATATGCGAGATCAGAGTTCTGAGTCTTTCGTAATTTCGCATGGCATTTATCATATTCGGGGCCCTGTGAGGACAGCACGAAAGTTGTCTAAGGAAGAAACAGTGGAAAATCCACTCTATTCGCAACTATATGACGGCAGGGAAACGAATTGAATCCTCGGTCGTTCACGTCCGCGGAGACAATGAAGTCACCGAAACTCATGAATCCTAAGCCTCATGAACCTCGGTCTTAATGTGGAGAAAATGCAGTGGGTAAAGTCATACGACAGTAATGTGAAGAAGCACTCGAACCGAGGGCCGTAGGAGATAAGGTCGTCAACCGTGGCAATCCTGATAACTTAGACACTTTCAATCACCACGAGATCGCGATGATGGTAATTGATGGCGGCAAAGGCAAGGATGTTGAATTGAAACGTGTATGCGTGTAAATGCTACACTCGAGAACCGAAATAACGAAAATCGGAGCTTCAAGGCCACTCCCTCAGATTCCGAATGATTCATTAGCGAGATCCAGTCCCGCCGATCGACAACATGGAAATGAAAATAGTTTGTCTCGATGTAGAGTCTCAATTCCGTAAACATAATTCGGACACGAAACGCATTACATTTTCGATATAATATATTTTCAGTATGTACATAGTATATTTACATAGGATGTTTGGGGTCAGCCAACCCGTGGAAGGGCTCCTTACAGTTTAAATGCAGAATCTTTTCTTCTCGAATGGGCTACCCAAACACTGTATAAGGAGCCATAACATCATCATGCGAATGGGTATCAAAGTCCCTCCAATCAAGTCTAATCTCCAAACCTATCCTCCAATCCAGCAAGATTTCAGCTGAAGATCCCTCCCTCCATCCCTCACTCCGAGGTGACTGAAGAACTCGAGTTAGTACAGATTTGACCAGGGTACTCGGGCCCTTTTGATCGTGGGTGCTCTGAAACTGGCCACCTTTCTCTCTAAAAAAAAAAAAACATAGAGAGGACAAACGTTTAGAGGATCTTTTCGCTTTGATGGTCGTGAGTTTTCCCCAGAACTTGCAAGGTTTTATCTGGAAGTGAATATCAGCCCTTTGTCATTGAAAGTACTGTAAAGGGGTTGGACCGGTTGTTTGGCTAACATTTTTATTGTACTATTTTTTATTAATTTTTTTTAAATACATTTTTTGTTTTCTTGAATTACTCCTTAGTTACTCCCGCTCGAATTTGAATTGGCACGGACCTGATTTCATGGAAGGGAATTCATTGTATTGGAATCGGGGCGCGTTAAGGTAAATGTTTTATTTTAACTTAATATTAGATATTTTCATAAATCCAACCCACTGCGCCCCGTGCTCGTTACACAAAAATGGCGGCAATTATTTAATATAGGAAATGGCACCAACAATCTGAGTTGTCTCCTTCGTTCTCCCTCAGCAGGTGGTATACGAATTCAATCCAGAAACAGTGTATGCATTCCATTATGTTCGAAAGCGGGTGAATGCTGTGACAGGAACATTTGTCCCACAAACAATTTCTTGTTACCCTGAAACGTGAATTTCTCGGAGGTTAGCATATTCAAGAAAGGTGAAAATTGTTTCGCAAAAAGCGTGAGTGTGTAGTTTGCATGATAGAGTAGTCTGCCAACACTTCCGATGAAATCGAAGGCGCTCAAATCTATTCATCCGTCCTGTTCTGGTTCACTCGAAGTGCTGCCCGGGTAGTCGTTCCGCAAGGTGTTTCGGTTTTATTACGGGGGTAGGCTGTCATGCCCAATAGAGGCTGGGCTAGTCCTGCTGTTCATTCATAGGTCGTCTTGTCGGACTTATAAAAAGGACTTTTGGCAAGGACCTTTTCCTGGCAGGCCAGGAAAAATAAAATGGAACATTTTCATGGTTTTAAAGAAGTAAGTTTAAGCCGCAAAAATACCAGTTTTTTAAATAAAACCATTGGAGCCAACCATTGTCATGTCTGCTCATAGGCCTAAGCTTCAACATTGAATGTGTGTTGTTCTCTCTACAGGCAATGATATAGGCCTAGGCCTAACTTGCTTTAGACTAGCTCATTTTGAATGTTTGCTGCTGCAATTTTTTTTGCTTAGGTGATTCGCTTCAATGCAGGGATATTCCAAAAAGCTCAGTGTCTCTGCTTGAAATTTGTGCCATGGTGACCTGTCACATAGAAATTCTCAAGCTCTGAGAGCCAAGTACTTGCCTCTGTTGATAATAACTGCTGCAAATATTAGGATCAGTGCCAAAATCTAAAAGAGATGTGTTCACTCTTGAAAAGTGCAGCTGATCAGGAGTCCAGGAATCTTAGGAGTGATCTGATCATCTTCCATTTTGGCAGTCCCAGATGATTACGGATTGAATCACAAGACAGTACAAGTTCCAAGACCTTGTGTACTGATGATGTACAACACATGTTAAAGTCTGTTATTTGATACAATTAACATCCCATGGTGACAGAGACAGGTTGCCCATGGTAGCAATTGATCTCCAGCAAACCAAGGTTTCCCGGTGATATGGTTTTATGTATCTACTTTAAAATTAAATTGATTTAAAAGACAGACTTCAAAATTGAAATGACTTGCAGGACGCAAAATGAAGCAAAACCGTCTTATTGATATTGTAACTGGTTGCATCAGAATTCCCATGTCAGTTCAAGGCCTATAAATGGAGCCATCGCCTACATCTCCCAGATGTAGCGCGCGGCCCGCCAACGCTGTGTTACATGGGCAGGAATCCAGATGATTTTGAAATTCATTTGCAGAACCAGTGCCACTCTGTATCAGCATTCTTCTGAAATTACAGCAATTTCCAGCAAGAGGAATCCAGCTTCCATCTAGGAACGCGGCAAATTCTAGCAGGAGCTCTCCTGCTTTCAGCTGGGAATGCCGCTCGCCATCCAGCCATGAAGGTTCCCGTATACAAGTCCACCATAGACGACACCATGAGTGGAGCAGAGCCATCAGTCGATGGAATGAAGAGCGATGGCGTTCCGGAAAGATGGAGGGACAGTGACAGTGTGGGGAGGTATCAATGTCATAAAAAAAAAACTGGATTGTACTAAATGTGATACATCATGTAATTTGCAATCATGCAGCATACAGGAAATATGTATTCGTAGCAGAGTGTTATTACAAATGGGAATTAATATTTATTTACCTTTTTTTTCCCCGGGCGTAAAATGAAGGAGCCGTTATGTGCGTCACTGAAAAGTTTCGGGAGGATTTTATAATTTTCCGACTTGAAGAGGAGATAATCTGAATGTTGCTTAGTGTGTTGAAGAACTATTTTGATGACTGGTAACCCACAAAAATCAACTGTTAGCACACAAAATTCAAGCCTAAAAGCTCTTATTAAAAAAGATCCTAAAATGAAAAGAAATCACTTTTGTAGAAACGTTTTTCCAAGCCTTCCAACATGCCCCAATTATCGGGGCAAGTGGGAACCTCTTATCAGTTTCTAAAATGTACTAGGTCTATGAAGCAGTATACATGAAAATGTTGGTTAGGAGAAACATAGAAAGTACATGGTGATCTCAACTGTTCAAATTCATGGCAGTTCATTCACTGTTGAAGCATCTACACCAGATGAAAGTTGCAAAATTGTAATAATGGAATTCTCTTTCCCCCAGGCAACTGAACAGTAATGTAGGTAAGAAGTGGAACATTTGAAAGTTAATATGCACCCAACATCAGTAGCCGTGCATGCCAGAAACCGGAAAGCAAAACTTCCTGGGAAACTGAGGCTTTCGAAATTAATAGTCGTAGAGAATCTTTGCTCCGAATCACATTCCCCCCTGCATCCATTGTCTCATTCATGCCTTTTGGTTAGAAGTACTTGGTTCCGTGACTCACGACGTAAGAAATGTAAGCATATTATTCAATATTTGGGATTTAGTAAGTTCGAACTCTAGTGTATCATCACAATGATTAAATTTGCATGAAGTCCTTGCCTGTGCATACATATACATTATTGTGCGGACGAATATCTATTGGAGAATTAAATATGAAACATTTGAGGTGCATCACGTGAAAATCAACATTGCCAGCAGTAAGTTCAAGAGACCTAAATACTGAAGAAATCGTGACAAATACATGAGAAATTCATGAACGACGAGAGCTCATCACTTCTCATCGATTTCCCATTTGCATCCCTAGCATCAAAATACCATCATCAATTTGGTATCTTGATCTCGCAGAAGTATCCCGAGGTCCAGGAGATCCAGTTGCACATGTCCCCACCCCATTTGGCCGAGCAGCAGGTTGGGTCCGGGACTGGGTACACGGCGATCTCCAGGCAATTTGTTCCGGCTTCAGGTTCTGACGCGTGGAAGGGGCCTGTGCCTGGTCCTGTGATATTCACCGTCGTGCCTAGGGAAACACATTATTTTCATAGCGGGGCGGTGCGGACGGTCGCGAGATCGGTCAGTACAATATATAGATTAAGAAGCCGACCTTGGAACGACCACTGGTCTTTCCAATATGAAATTTCAAGTATCGGATGCGGCAAAAAAGAAACCGCGTCGCCTTTGACGCCTTATGAAATTTATTGTGGAAACACAAGATTAGTAAATATTTTGCATCACATTGTATACACCATACAATCTGTTTCCTGAAATTCTCAATCGTCTAGGTTGTCTGGATCGATGATCATTCACAAAGCAGCAATATGTTACTTTTATCACGCACGTGGTGATGAAATGGTAAGTACTTTCCCCATTCGGTTTATTCTGCTTAATTAGCACCTCCGAACTTTTGACTCTTCCCGACTCGCAAGGAATGCCTGTCTGGGAGGGAGTTTCATCGAGTTAGAGATCCTAGGGGAGTTGTGCAGGAGATTTTGCCAGGCAAATCTCTGAAAAGTTTCTTACACATGGTGGTGCATATTTAGAAGGATGAGAGTAAGAAATGTTTGCTTTTAGCCTAAATAAAGATTTTTGTTTGCATGCATTACTTTCTGAACAACCCTCCCATAATACAGGGCCACAGGGCACATAAGGGTTAACATTTATGTTAACAGATGTTCAAACTACTCTCCATTAGTATGAAAACAAGTTTCAATTCTCTTTTTAAATGACCGTCGGCCTTTCATTAAGGTTGGTCATGCACACTTCCAGTGACTTTGAAGCGCTCGATCACTGTTCTTACTTTTGAAAATCCAAAATTTCTGTCTGCACACAATAAATTAAATTCATCGGCAACTGAACGGTACCCATCGCCTTCCTTTGCGCCAATAAAAATTAATTACACTCGCTCGTCTTTAGTCAATTTTCCAGCCAGTTTCATTTTCACCTGAAAAAGGCAAACAAATTAAACGGTAAATTTGTCATTATCCCTGAGTCTTGACTTTTGCGCCACCCTACATATCCACAATACTGTCTCACTTTATGCTGAGTCCTCAAATTGCTATTTAAAAAAGTGATTTTGTATGTAATGCATGATTAATTTCTAATAATAGTTTCTCGGGATGTTTGGACTTCCTGTTCTCTGCAGTGAAAATGCTTGAAGCCCATGAAGTTCTGAGCGTCATAATTTTAAGGACTCAGAGCCGCTCTATGGTGTGATGCCGGAAATACACAAAGGGATCTTGGTAATGTGGAATATATATGACATTTAGATCAATGATAGCGAAATTCATTTGCAATTATTCATGTAAGCTGCTTTCCAGGGCTTTATAATCCTTCAGGGAATTATTAATTATATCTGTATAGACCGTCTAGTGCATATTCTGGTTCGTTTTATAGCGAATGTCGACGAGTCTATGTGATCACGCTGTGCGCCCAGACAGTATGGGAAAAAGAAATGAGCTTTTCCATTTCTCCTGCGCCATTTTCACTAATTTGGTAGGTTTTCAATGGAGGTGTAAATAGACTCGCTATGCATTATACTGCAGTTCCACTTTACTGCAAGATGATGGGAGACAAAACATTTCAAGATGCTTCTGGCTCATGTGCACAAATGCATGGCACAAATGAACTCTTGCAGCATTTTAAAGTTGTTCATTATACGGAAAGCACGAGTGAGATCAGGGTGGGCCAAAAATATTCTGTTATCTTTAATGCTTCACAGCGTAGTTTCTCGAGAGTTTGAATATATTGCAATAGCGTCACAATATAGAACTATCTAGTATTCCACCGTTGTCAAAACATTCACGATACAATCCGTCATTCCAATGCAGTTACGCACAGTATAACAGAGAAAGCCTTGAAAAGTGATTCAACAGTACCCAACAAGATGTGCTCCAGGTGACGGCCTTATCTTCGCTTATGTCGAGTAGGCGACCTATTGCATGCACTCGCTGCCCTCGTGGTATGGCACAACATTTTCCAAAGCCACTTCTTATACATTTTCTCTAACTGCATGAAATTTATGCCACGAATCTTTATTCCATTGACATCATTAGGAGGCGGAAAGGATGTTGTATATGGAGGTGCTATTCAAATAAAAGCAAACTCTTGGGGACCAGTGCTGTGGAATGACACAGATGACCGAATATAATTTTTTTGCCCACCCTGTAGTTATTTTTAAACGTTGCTCCATACCTCATACCATAAAGTTTTAGACTGACCATCGAGAAGCCTCCAATGGAGATAGTCCGTCGAGCTGTACCCTCCGATCCAGAAATATCCATAATATTGGGCAGGATGCGCGTATATTCCAAGAGCCACTATGGCCTGGCTTATGTAGTCGTGGATCTGCTGATTGTTGTCCACGGCCAGTCGGCCCCCGACTGTCTCGCAGTCCGCCTCTGCATGGGGCCAATCCTTTGTTCTGTCCACGACGGTCCTCACATAACTGAGGGTTCCCGGCACAGGGTTATAACCTGCCAGGAAGCGAACGGTTTATGTGCAGAATCAAAGATATTAATGTCATTTCATTGTACCTGAAGAGTAAAGCAAATGGCTTCAATCATTTCATTGTTCCAAAACGTGAAGGCAGTATTAGCGCCACGATTAAAAACGCCGAGGAAATTAAAGTTGAAGATATCTGAAGATATAAATAAATAAATGAAATTTCAAAGGAACCGTTAATCTGACCATCCTCTTGCGTCATGCCTCTTTTCGACTTAGAAAGGAAAAGAGACCAACAAGCCAGGTACGTGAAAGGAAATCCTCGGAGAAGTACCCCATATATGCCCAATCTCCCGATACAATTTGAAGATATGTTTCACACAATATATTTTTGACGAATTGATTCCATATTGGAAATATCTTCCTGCGTTAAGGTGAAAGATAAGTCGTAAAACATGTTACATCTGACTGATATTAAACAAAATTCATTTGAAAGTGTGTTTGTTGACGCCCTAGCAACCGAACTACTGAGTGCTTGGCGCTGAAATGTCGTACAAAAATGTTCCCTAGCTCCTGAGGTTTTATCCATTACGGAGTGATGAAACGCCTTACGAAGCACTTCCCTTCTTCTTTTTGAGAAAAACAATTTTTCTGATGGGAAAAGTGTCATATCCCGTCCACTAATGCCATGCGTGACGTTCGAAACATATCGACCAAGAAAGTAGAATTGTTCGTAAAATCGGAGCCCGAGGTCCGAAATTTTAAGTCAAAGACCCTGAAATGTGACTGAACTGCAGCACAGCGTCCGCCATTAGTTTGTGAAAACATTGTTCTCAACATAGAAAATAAATGGGGGGAAAATGATGGTTGTAGCTAATCTTCTCCAGCAATAATAAAACCTTTTTAAGAAAAAAAAACCGAGCGTCTGCTTAAACCTTTTATTTATCGAGGTTGATCGATAAGGTCAGTGAATGTGATTGAATTCGTCGCCATATATATATGTATGGTAAGTAAGGCTGTATGGTAAGACCCTCGACTTACCTGCGGCTGTCACTTCTCGGTAGTAGAAGCTGCTGTCAGAATTGAGAATCCTCTGTGGATCGTATGTGCTGCTCAATCGACAGTCCACAGACCCAGATCCCTTGGTCACAGAGTAGGTGAAGCAGTTCATGCGGCTGTTTGCAAGAAATACAAACACTGTCAAATTTCGTAGTCAAGGTATTCCATGTATAATTTCTCCCTTACATTATTTTTTATTCTGAAACGGCTGTTAATTACAGTAATGGAAGCTCTATGTCTCTTGAGTTCAGTCCTCGATGTAATCTTTTACTGGGATGAAAGGAAGTTCCAAATACGAGATGCCCTCTCAGCGTCACGTGAGAGATCATTCCATGAAGGAAATCCCACTAAAGTCCATATAACTGCATGAATACCGTTGATGCATAAAATTTGTCTTATAAACCTTTAGCCACTCCGAGTGGGTATTGCGCCACGGAGCGCCCTCCCGCCATATTCTAAATTAAATAAATTAATGATTCGAAAGACTAACGGAAGAAATTCACAATATTTGAGTTTATCATCAGGTCTGTCTAAAAGCGGTGTAGTGAAATGTCCTGCGGACTTTCCACTGTAATACTTTATATTTGCGGCCCTGCTCTCCTGCAGCTCCCCTCTACGCATTAATATATACAGTTTGCTCATAGGTCAGTGCAGACCTACGCAGCCTCATCGATTATCTTACGCGGGTGCATCGCATCACATATTGTTAAGCTGTTTAACACATCCCACTCGGCATAGCTTCTGGAAAGGCATAGGCTGGTACGCTAGGCGCGTTTCGTAATTCGTCTATGTAGTTTTTACGCCTATGACATGGAAAGGAGAAGGCTAGTATCCTCATCGGCTATGATCCAGAAAAGCAAAGGCTTATAGGCCCATGGGCTACCAAGCCTATGTCCTTGTGGGGCAAAAGCTTTATAGGCCAGAGGCTACACCTACCATGAATCTTCTTAGCGTATTCTTTTATAGTATGAAAATGTGGATGGATGGATTTCCACAGCTTATAAATTTACTATTCCCTTACGAGGTGTCTCCGATATCTATATGCCGAGTAATATTGCAAGAAATGCCGTAAGAACACGAATTTTCTTAGGTTTAAGGAATTACCTATTTTTGCAATAGCTTTCATTGAAAAGGCTGTTTTGTGAAGTTTTCGACAAAAACCAGTGGAGCACATCAGTACTTCTAATGACGAACATGGAATGACTTAGTGAAGTATGCAACATCATCAAATCGTGAAGTGAATTCATGAATGTTTAGAGAACTCACTCGAGGCAAGCCATGGAACAGTGTAAGGCCGAACGTGCGTTTAGCTGAACGAAGGGATTCAATATCTGCTTTGTCTTGTTGTCGGGGGCGAAGAACTTTGCGGTATGGATGGCTGTCGTCACCGTCCAAAACAGCGAGACGAAGAGCCAGGTTACCCGTGCCATCTTCCTACCGTGGCCACCTCCGGGTTGATGCAGGTGGAAACTCCAGGTCAGCTCGCTATACTAAGGGGCTCAGAGCAAATATCAATGCGGATTTCTCAGTAAACACTAGACTCCAGTACTCGACGTTATTTTGGGCTTTCGCCTTTTCGCCCGCGTCGACATAGCAACCAGGTCAACATGACATCCAATTATCGCTTTCTCGATAGAGGAAGCATGGTCTAACTTTATGGCACTCATCATTATATCCATCGTTCCATGGGCCTAATTGCAAATACAATTATGATGTGGTAGAAGAAGGCATCATACATGAGAGATTAAATTCTCCACACCAAAAGTCCTGTGTGAAATTATCTGAACGAGCAGATGAGCCTTCCTTCATGACAACCGTGACTTGGCAAGACGATGAATAGAACTAGTCTGTGAAAGATAGCGAAGCAACCAAACGAAGAGACAGGTAACCCTTCACGTCTTCGGACCGCAGCCTCCTCCGGGTAAATGCAAGTGGAGACTCCAGGTTGATGCGTGACACTAATTGGCTCAGAGCAAATACTCCAGCGAATCGTTCCGTCAACACTAGACTCCAGTGAACGACACCGTTTCGGGGCTTTATTCCTCTTTCGTGCACGGCAAAATACGACATAGGTCAACTTGCCAACAAATTATGTCGATGATTACGCCTGGTTCGCGTGCTCGTTCGTTCTCTCGAAAATATAAGCTTGGTTCACTTATATTACACCTATCATTATATCCATTATTACTTGTGCCTAATTGGGAGTGCTACGCAGTAGCAAAAATAATGACGTCTTACGACGTAGTAGGAGAGAGCATGATTATGAGAGCTTATGTTCCGCACGTGGAAGTCCCCCGTGCTGAAAAATTCTCATGAAAATCTCGAGTTGGCCGTGTGACCTCACGAGATCTCGTGAAATCTAATGTGGCCTCATGTAATATCCTGTTTTAATGAGGTCCTATTTGAGATCTCACAAAGGTAAAATATGCTTCGTGAGAATAACTTGAGGTCTCATGAGGAATTTTTGTCGTCTCACTTTACATTCATGGGAGCAGGCCTCATGTAATATCCTGTTTTAATGAGGTCCTATTTGAGATCTCACAAAGGTAAAATATGCTTCGTGAGAATAACTTGAGGTCTCATGAGGAATTTTTGTCGTCTCACTTTACATTCATGGGAGCGCAAGTGAGAATCAAAGATTGTTGCATTGCTAAATGAGGAGGCGAGCCTTCGTCGATGCCTGATACGTGTCCACGTTCGGTCTCTCCACAATACAAACAGGGCCTACTTTTATTGCACCTATCTTTATATCCATCATTATCTGTGCCGAATTGTGACTCCGACGTAGTCGCACNATGAGGAGGCGAGCCTTCGTCGATGCCTGATACGTGTCCACGTTCGGTCTCTCCACAATACAAACAGGGCCTACTTTTATTGCACCTATCTTTATATCCATCATTATCTGTGCCGAATTGTGACTCCAACGTAGTCGCACTTAATGTATGACATCTTACGACGTAGTTGGAGAGAGCATGATTATGAGAGCTTCTGTTCCGCAAATGAAAGAGTCCCCTCCTGATAAATTCTCATAAAAATCTAGAGTTTGCTGTGTGACCTCACGAGATCCTATGAAATCTCATGTGGTCTCATTTGATATCCTCCTGTTTCCATGAGGTCCTGTTTGAGATCACAAAGGTGAAATGTGCTCCTACGAGATTTATGAGAACAGCTTGAGGTCTTATTCGGAATTTGTGAAATCTCACCCTACATTCATGAGAGTGCAAGTGAGAATCAAAGATTGTTGCATTACGGGATTACACATTACGGGATTGCTCCTATTGCGTACTCACACCTGCACACAGTTCTCGTTTGTTACATTTCAACTACTGTAATATAGATTACACTAGCTACACCAAAAAGACTGTAACCATGCGCCAATTACTGGAGGTCCAACGTCACACCCTGAGATGTCAATGTTTCACACGATCGGAAGAGACTGGCAACAATTGTCTCAAGTTCCACCAGATGTTTTCTTTGTTTTCTTAAAGAAAGGACTGTCGACATAGTACGCGTTTTCCCTCAAAAAGTATATTGAATGACACAACGCGACAAAAGTTGAATGGAAATTAAACAATTCCCAGGAGCTATAACCTTTTTACACTTATAAGCCGAAGACCCGTCGAGAGAGACGAATTGGGAGACATCAATCCAAAGAATTTTGAAGAGTCTGATTTAGATTCTCTGATCAATATATTTTTAAATCTATATATCACACCAATACAAAAAAGTTATGGAAGGTTGTCACGCTAAAAAGAGTTTGTGAACTTCAATAATTTATGTCATAGAGAACGGTTTCAGGTACGGTCACTTCAGTCAACAGGGAACTAATTGATGTAACTTCATGGCTAAGGTTTTCCACACCCTGTCCAATTACGACTTACTTCTCGAACTGAATGGCCCATTTAGTATTCGTCCCCAGTTCAGGCTGCATGGGCGAATCCATTTCCATCTTTCAATATTGCATATGGCAGTTGGGATTTGGGCTAGCACAACCATGCTGATTAAAGAGACCATTATTTAAAGGTCCAGATGACGTACATAATTATGACATTATGAAGAAGGTGCACTTCTGAGATGTGACTAATGAAGTGAGGTTTTATTGGTCTATTTTA
This sequence comes from Darwinula stevensoni, assembly GCA_905338385.1. Taxonomy (NCBI): domain Eukaryota; kingdom Metazoa; phylum Arthropoda; class Ostracoda; order Podocopida; family Darwinulidae; genus Darwinula; species Darwinula stevensoni. Next base: position 35,073 of record CAJPEV010001689.1, read on the forward strand.
ATACATTGTTAGGATGATTATAACGAGGAAGAACGAAACTTGACTCACCTGGCTTGAGACCCAGTGAAGGAATGTCTTGAAAGGCTTGTCGCTGGCGAAATGAATGTCCACTAAACGATGGCAAATCGATGTTGATCTTCATGAGGACAGCGACACCAGCTGCCCAACACTCATTAAGGGTCCTGATTAATGAGACCATCAATTAATGTCTCACTGTCGGTGTCAGAGAAAAGTGGGGGGGGGGGTCGCACTGGACGCTAAGTCACGCGAGTTGTCAGGTCACTCTATATCCATCAATCCATGCGGATCTGACCCTTTGTCGCCTTCACGTGCATGGCCTTTAAGGAAACGATGGATGATCTGCAACAGCTGCGAGGTAAGACCCCCATGGTGCTCACCAAGCCTTTTTTCCGATAAAAAGGGTGTCCCTCTAACATACCGAACATAGGTTATTTCGCTTAATCCATGGCATAGAAACGCATTGTCTTGTAGGCCTCATGCGTCTGACTTATGTAGCAGAAGCCCCGGTCTAAGTGACCCGGACACGAAACCCACAATATTCAATTAATTCGTGGAGAACCCTGCATTTCGTGATTCCTCTCCATTCTCTTGAATCCATTCGTATCCTCCCGCGTTCTTCTACTATTCCACTATTGAAGCTTTTCCTTATATTCGCTTACACTTACAGCTTACACTTACCCTGTTTCCAAATGTTTATTTGCTCATTTGTTGGGTGAAAAGATCGGTCTAAAAGTCCAATAGTTGTAAGATTGCGAAGACAATTTTGATGCGATTTTGATTGCGAAGGCAATTTTGAAATGAATTTTGACCTCACGAGATCTCGTGAAATCTAATGAGGCCTCATGTAATATCCTGTTTTAATGAGGTCCTATTTGAGATCTCACAAAGGTAAAATATGCTTCGTGAGAATAACTTGAGGTCTCATGAGGAATTTTTGTCGTCTCACTTTACATTCATGGGAGCGCAAGTGAGAATCAAAGATTGTTGCATTGCTAAATGAGGAGGCGAGCCTTCGTCGATGCCTGATACGTGTCCACGTTCGGTCTCTCCACAATACAAAGAGGGCCTACTTTTATTGCACCTATCTTTATATCCATCATTATCTGTGCCGAATTGTGACTCCGACGTAGTCGCACTTAATGTATGACATCTTACGACGTAGTTGGAGAGAGCATGATTATGAGAGCTTCTGTTCCGCAAATAAAAGAGTCCCCTCCTGATAAATTCTCATGAAAATCTAGAGTTTGCTGTGTGACCTCACGAGATCCTATGAGATCTCATGTGGTCTCATTTGATATCCTCCTGTTTCCATGACGTCCTGTTTGAGATCACAAAGGTGAAACGTGGTCCTACGAGATTTATGAGAACAGCTTGAGGTCTTATTCGAAATTCGTGAAATCTCACCCTACATTCATGAGAGTGCAAGTGAGAATCAAAGATTGTTGCATCGTTAAATGAGGGGTGGACTTAAAAAAATATATCACTGACTGCCTTACTAGATCATATAGACTCTGCGGAAGAACCTACGTTCAGTCAATTCAGGGACACCTTGTATACGTTCTCGATACGTATGAACGACCCTGCCAAGGTCGGATGTGCTATTGTCTATGTCCCCTCAAAATCGCTCTCTTTTCGGACCCGGTCACCGTCAGTGACAGGGTCAAAGGAGCACGGCTGATATAAAGTCTCGGCAAGGTTTCTATGGATGACACCTCAGGTATCATCCAGCCATAGGATGGCTGTCGGAGTTGTCGGATGGCCAGGTCTTATTTTGGACATCATGTTTGTAATTATTGGGCATGAGTCACGATATAAAACTGTAGCACCCAATAAAAGGGATGGAATTGCCTCCCTTGGATGATACTGTGGAACAGAGGAGTGTGTTAAATTTGCCTTCCTTGTTCTTGAGGAGTGTGCATTACTGATCTCGCTCACTTAGTGCCTCACTCATCTATTTCACCCTGTTTTTGGAGAGCTGAAGTGCAGTTTTGTGGGGGAAATCAAAGAAGTCGAGGAAGCATGACTGTCAATAATTTTTTCCTTCTCAAGCCTGACTGATGCCTCCGTAATTGACCTCGACATACAACTGAATCTCAAGTGGAGGAAAATGCGTGCTATTAGTGCATGCGGCTTGCTGTGCGGTTTTGATGACTCTCGTCATCGTCCAAAACAGCCAGACGAAGAGTTAGGTTACCCGTGCCATCTTCCTACCCTGGCCTCCTCTGGGTTGTTGCTAGTGGAAACTCCAGGTCAGCTCGTTATACTAAGGGGCTCAGAACAAAAACCCATGTGGGTTCCTCTTTAAACACTAGACTCCAGTGCTCGACATCATTTCGAGCTTTATTCCTTGTCGCCCGCGTCGATATAGGAGTCAGATCAACATGGCTTGCAATTATCGCTCTGTCGATAAAGGAAACATGGCCTAACTTATGGCACCTATTATAATATTCATCGTTCCCTAGGCCTAATCTGATGAATAGGACTAGCCTTTGAAAGATAGCGAAGCAACCAGACGAAGAGACAGGTAACCCTTCACGTCTTCGAACCGCAGCCTCCTCCGGGTAGATGCAAGTGGAGACTCCAGGTCGATGCGTGCCACTAATTGGCTCAGAGCAAAATGCTCAAGCGAATCGTTCGGTCAGTACTAAATAAACCTAAGTGCTTGACATTGTTTCTGGATTTATTCCCTTTCGTGCGCGGCGAAAGACCCGGTCACCGTGCCATAAAATTATGTCGATGATTATACCTGATAGGCGTCCTCGTTTGCTCTCTCAACAGTACCAACATGGCCAACTTTTATTGCACCTATCTTTATATCCATCATTACCTTTGCCTAATAGCGAGTGCAACGCAGTAGCAAAAATAATGACGTATTACGACGTAGTAGGAGAGAGCATGATTATGAGAGCTTATGTTCCGCACATGGAAGTCCCCCGTGCTGAAAAATTCTCATGAAAATCTCGAGTTGGCCGTGTGACCTCACGAGATCTCGTGAAATCTCATGTGGCCTCATGTGATATCCTGTTTTAATGAGATCCTGTTTGAGATCTCACAAAGGTAAAATATGCTTCGTCAGGGGAAATCAAAGAAGTCGAGGAAGCATGACTGTCAATAATTTTTTCCTTCTCAAGCCTGACGGATGCCTCCGTAAATTACCTCGACATACAACTGAATCTCAAGTGGAGGAAAATGCGTGCTATTAGTGCATGCGGCTTGCTGTGTGGTTTTGATGACTCTCGTCATCGTCCAAAACAGCCAGACGAAGAGTCAGGTTACCCTTCACGTCTTCGAACCGCAGCCTCCTCCGGGTAGATGCGTGACACTAATTGGCTCAGAGCAAAATACTCAAGCGAATCCTTCGGTCAACACTAAATAAACCTCAGTGCTTGATATTGTTTCTGGATTTATTCCCTTTCGTGCGCGGCGAAAGACCCGGTCACCGTGCCATGAAATTATGTCGATGATTATACCTGATACGCGTCCTCGTTTGCTCTCTCAACAGTACCAACATGGCCTACTTTTATTGCACCTATCTTTATATCTATCATTACCTTTGCCTAATTGTGACTCCAACGTATTCGCAATTACGAAGTATTACGACGTAGTAGGGGAGTGCGTGACTGCGAGTACTTATGTTCCGCGCATGAAGAGTCCCCCTCTTGAAAAAGTCACATGCAAATCTGGAGTTTGCCGTGTGACCTCACGAGATCTCATGAGATCTCATGTGGTCCCATTTGATATCCTCCTATTTCCATGAGGTTCTGTTTGAGACCTCACAAAGGTTAAATGTGGTCCTACGAGATTCATGAGAAACGCTTGAGGTTTTATTAGGAGTTTACTCCTAAGGACTTTACATTCATCAGAGTGCAAGTGAGAATCAAGGATTGTTGCATCGTGAAATAAGGTGCGGAACTAAAAAAAAATATATAAATGTTTTATTTCATGGGCTCGTCAATGTTGTCAAATTATTACATTTTAAATTTACATCGGGCCCAGTCATCGTAACAATAAACTCTCGCACAAGCCCAAGCACAAATCTATCCGCACACACACAAAGACATATACAGACATTCACCCACGTATATTAAGTGGAATTTCAGAAGAGGTCACAGACGTCCCGCCAAGTTGTATGTTCCTATGTAGCCCTGAAAAACACGCGAAAAAATATGCGACTTTTCCGTCACGCCAGAACTAGACAGGTCAATGGCAGACTGGTCAACCTGTCATCCAATTATCCCTCTGATTAGGGATCCCATTTTAGTCATGAAACGCTTTGAAACATTTTTAGCCATGAAACAAAACGATGTAAAATGATACTTCTTGCATATTGTAAATGTTACATAAAGGGATGTGGAGATATGGGGAACGCCGAAGACAATCTTGTGCACGCAGTGCATTCGACGTCAAAGAATCATTCGACAGGCGCTCTGACAGGTTTCCAAATCAAACGTCTTCACGACTTCCCATTGTGTTCCATTGAAAACTTCCATAGATTTATTGTTCATCCCTCCAATGGCGTATATTTTATCATCCAGAGGTATGAGACCGTGAAACTGGCGTCCCTCCACCATGTTGGGCCATTCCTGCCATGTGTTCTGTCTTAAATCATAACCGTACACCTCTTTTCTCCCGTTCCCACCGGATAATACAATTACACCCGCCTCGCTAAACGCAACAGCAGGCTGATATAAGCCTTGTGGGAAGTCAGGCAACTCTTCCCATTTTGGCGCTCGGAGATCGAGACGCTCGTGCTTGTTTGAAACACACTGAGAATATCCTCCAAGAACGTGGAGGCAAGAGTCCCGATAGCATGCTCCGGCACCATACCGGGGATATTTCATGTCAAACAATCGAACCCACTTGCCCGATTCTACATCAAACTGGAACACGAACTGCATCGCTTGGTTTTCTTGATTCCTGTACCCACATATGAACATTGATTTTGGAGCAACTGCAGTCGCCGGCAGTCGAATATGCTCCGGAGGCTTAGGTCCTTCCTTCCATTCACCTTCACACACGTCAAAAATATTCATCTCGCCACACCCCGTCAAATACAGTTTCTTGTCGATTCCAGCAAAAGCCCGTTGAAAATATCGGTCTGCTTTGCTTGGATAAGTTGTGACCGCATTCACACTCCAGTCGTTCTTATCAATGCGATAGACATTGCATTCGTTATTCTTCCTTCCCAGGCACCAGATCTTTTTCGAAGCAATCCCACGAAGCCGAGACTTCGGGACAGCATGTCGGTGATCCGGAAAGTGAAAGTCAATCGCGTCAATGCATAGATGAAGACATTTTGGGTTTTCGGACACGTCGGGGTCTTTCATAACGAAGGTTTTGAGGTATTCGTAAGGTACAAGGGAAAGACGAATTTTATCCAGCAATTCCGGAAAATGGTTCTTTCGACTGTTATCGTGATCCACCCATTTCTTCGTTGCCTCGTATACTTCCTGTTCGGAGGAGACTTCCAGCTCATCTCGATCCAAAAACATGGTCAATGTCTCTAAGGAGATATCCAGGAATTCAGCAGTGTGGATAACTTGATTAAACCGGACTGAAATCAATTCGACGGCGGCCTCTAGCAAGTCTTTGCAGTCGTATTGTTGGGCAATGCCGAGCATCATGAAGGAATTCTCTGTGGTCAGAAAATATGTCAAGATTTTGCTCATTTTACCACAGAGACGCTTGAGTCCAAGAAAGTGGGCATCGCGAAGAGTGGCCAAGACCCCTTCCTCCCCTTCCACTTCCGCTTTTGTTCCGTGGATGTAATCCCAGACCGGCTTGAATCCCAACTTCGTGAAGCCCTCCAACTTGATTTCTCTCAGGGAAGGTTCCTTGAAGTCGGATGAAAACATTTCCCGGAAGTATGGGGAGACGGCGGCGAGGATCCCTTTGCACGAGTAGAATTTCCTGTCCTGAATGAGCAGGATGACGTCACACCAACTCGGGCCCGTGCTGAAGGACTCGGCGATGTCCGTCGCCAGCCCGGCGTGATCATTAAAATCTTTCTCGATCACAATCTTCTCTCTCCTCGCCTTGGCTCCAAGAGGCTGAGATTTTCCCATTGGTTTTCCTGTTAATAATAGGCGGAAATCAGTCTCGCTTTGCGTGTTAAACCATCTCTGCAATCATCGTATTAACGCTGTGGACAAGACGTTGTTTTTTTTATTATATTTGGTTCGGGCAGCAGAAGTGAGTTTCTGTAGCATGTTTAAAAATAAAATCCCTAAGATAATCTGGTTTGATATTTGGATCTGAAACATTGTATGTTCTCATCGTCGCTGAGGATGTGCTCATGTCATGAGTGCGTGCGTGGTGTATACTCTCCGCTACCCTTTCAGCTGAATAGGCGTTTACTACTCTTTACTGTTCAACGTGTTAAGCCATTCCCTACTTCCCTATTTCGCCCATTATACTTCAAACAAAAATACACAAATAACAAGCGACCTTCGAATCTTGTCCGTCATCTGAAGGACCTTGCATTCGGTAAGATAAGCTTAGACAGCGAAATTGTGAGAAAATTTTCAGTTGAAGAATATAGAAATTTTTTACACAGGCATTTCACATGCTCAACTTTTAGGAAATTGAAAGAATCTGCATTTGTCGAAGTAATGAATTTTTGTCGCTTGGATGAATTGTAGTGGAAGTTGTTATTTCATTGTAAGTCGCTTCACAAGGTCACAGCATTCCAGGAGAACTTGTATACAAACCCTTCTCCCTAATCATAGAGTAGAGAGAATCACTAGAGGAGATACTCTGATGGAGAGAGGGGGGAAGGGGGTTCGAGATATTACAGAGACAGGCTCTGGAGAGCCCTTCGCTCCCTCGAGAATACAAGCTTCTCTGCCATCTTCGTATTGGAGTCGCACAAAGAGGTAGATAATACGATGCCGGTGTAAATAGCCGGCCCATGAAGGAGAGGGAAATAAAGGCAATCAACACACTTGTGCGACTCCAGTCCTAAGATAGCGGGGCTGCCTGGAGAGACTGGAGGTCCCACTTGGTTGGGGAGGCCTTTCGTGACATACTCTCTATGGCCTTTGCTTTCGCGGAAACAGTGAACTCACCGAAATCCATGAATTCAGACGTTCACCGTAGCCTCAATGTCATAAAAAAAATACCTTGTAGAAAAAAAAAGCGAGAAGTCACCTGACACTGGTATGAACAGAACTTGAGCTCCACAGCTTGCCGGAAAGAGAGGAACAAAGCACGGGGACGAGCAGGCCTATGAGTCAGGCACTCTATGAACGTTAAGAGATAAGGTCGTCACCATAGAAATCCTGATAAATTCCATAATAGCATTTTCCATTGTGATCCAGTGGGATCACTACGACATCGCGATTACGGTACTCATGAACATACTTTTTTTTATAACTTGATCACATGAAATACCCATACATTTTCATATTTTTAATTGCGATGAAAATTGACTTCGTAAATGGAATGACAGTGTAACGAGAATTTCAATACCATATGCATGATGGGAATCCTCGTAGTAGCATTCCAACAGCACTACTTGATACGAAGTCCATGCCTACTCGTGTGAAATACCTGTACGATGCACACGGTCACCCCACCAGATATTTCTTTGTTGCCTTTGGCATCCATTTTATACTTCTAGCCTTTCAATTCCTCATCAATGTAGTAATAACCCTCCACCCCGGGAGGTCAGATTGGATTCCGTGCCATCCGGATGAGTTAGAACGTGTCTGTGTTTTTTTATTTGTGTGAAAAATGTAGCTAAGATGAATCCTCTTCGATGGTTATTTTTCAGAAGTGGTTGAACTCCAAGAATTCCTTTCGTCTCGTTACTCGCATTATTCCCGGATCCAATTTGAAGTTCTCAGATTCGTGTCTCATGAGTATATGAAATATAAAGAAGCCTGAACAGTATGTAAACGTGACAAAATTTGCGAGATTCACAACCAAATTTTAATGATGACTTCCAACAGGAAAAGTTGCTACCAGTAAACCCGGAGAGCGGGTTCACTCCATGGAGAGCGACTTTGCAATCCAACCGCATGATGCTAATGACGATCTTGCATCCCACCCAAGGCGAACATTTTACCGTCCAGAATGATGAGGTCATTCCCAACTGCATCCTTCCAACACGCTGGGCCATTCCTGCCACATGTCTTGTCTTGCATCATAACCGTACTCCTTTTTTTCTCCGTCTCCCCCCCCCCCCCCCTAATATAATTCACTCGGCGCGTGACACTGCAAAATGAAGATACACCATGCCATGCGGAAAGCCGGCCAGCTCTTCTTATTTGGGCGTTTGGAGATCAAGACGCTCGTGCTTATTAAACCCATTCGGAGAAAATCCCTCAGAGAGGCCCGTGAATGTACTCCCAGATCGGCTTGAATCCCAACTTCGTGAAGCCCTCCAACTTGATCTCCCTCTGGGAGGGCTCTTTGAAGTCGGATGAAAACATTTCCCGGAAGTATGGGGAGACGGCGGCGAGGATCCCCTTGCACGAGTAAAATTTTCAATCTTGAATGAGCAGGATGACGTCGCACCAGCTGGGCCCCGTGCTGAAATTTTCCGAAATTTCGGTCGCCAGCACATTGTGGTCATTCAAATCCTTCTCGATCATTATTTTCTTCTTTCTCCTCGGCAGGGCTCTAGGAAGATCCGCTTTTCCCATGGCTTTTCCTGTTAATAATACGCGGAAATCAGTCTCGCTTTGTGGCAGGAACCACTTCTGCAATCATGGTATTAACGCTGTGGACAAGAAGTTGTTCTTTTTTTTACTTGGTTCGGGCAGCAGAAATGAGTTTCTGTAACATGTCTAAAAACAAATGCCGTAAGATACCATGATTCGGTGTTTGGATATGAATCATTGTATATTCTCATCGTCGCCGAGGAGGTGCTCCTTCATTATGAGGGCGTGTGTGTTGTGAACCCGTGCGTTTTGCGAGAGCAAAACTGCCCAACGTGTTGAGCCAATCCCCCTTCCACATTTTCGCCCATCACCCTTTGAAAAAAAAAACCGACTTTCGAATCTTGTTCGTTTTCTGTAGGAGCTCCCAACTGGCAAGATAAGCCTAGACTGCGAAATTGTGGGAAAATTATCAGATGAAGAATATAGCATTTTGCTACACAGGCATTAGACATGATCAACTTTCAGAAAATTGAATGGGCAGGATGCGCGTATATTCCAAGAGCAACTATGGCCTGGCTTATGTAGTCGTGGATCTGCTGATTGTTGTCCACGGCCAGTCGGCCCCCGACTGTCTCGCAGTCCGCCTCTGCATGGGGCCAATCCTTTGTTCTGTCCAAGACGGTCCTCACATAACTGAGGGTTCCCGGCACGGGGTTATAACCTGCCAGGAAGCGAACGGGTTATGTGCAGAATCAAAGATATTAGTGTCATTTCATTGTACCTGCAGAGTAAAACAAATGGCTTCAATCATTTCATTGTCCCAAAACGTGAAGGCAGTGTTAGCGTCACGATTGAAAACGCCGAGGAAATTAAAGTTGAAGATATCTGAAGATATAAATAAATAAATAAAATTTCCGAAGAACCGTTAATCTGACCATCCTCTCTTCCGTCATGCCTCTTTTCGACTTAGAAGGGAAAGGAGACCAACAAGCCAGGAACGTGAAAAGAAATCCTCAGAGAAATACCCCATATATGCCCAATCTCCCGATACAATTTGAAGATATGTTTCACACAATATATTTTTGACGAATTGATTCCATATTGGAAACGAAATATCTTCCTGCGTTAAGGTGAAAGATAAGTCATAAAACATGTTACATCTGACTGATACACTGTCAAATGAATTTTGATTAATGACTCCAGTGCTCGACATCATTTCGAGCTTTATTCCCTATCGCCCGCGTCGATATAGGAGTCAGATCAACATGGTTTGCAATTATATCTCTGTCGATAAAGGAAACAAGGCCTAACTTATGGCACCTATTATAATATTCATCGTTCCCTAGGCCTAATCTGATGAATAGAAATAGCACTTGAAAGATAGCGAAGCAACCAGACGAAGAGACAGGTAACCCCTCACGTCTTCGAACCGCAGCCTCCTCCGGGTAGATGCAAGTGGAGACTCCAGGTCGATGCGTGCCACTAATTGGCTCAGAGCAAAATGCTCAAGCGAATCGTTCGGTCAGCACTAAATAAACCTCAGTGCTTGACATTGTTTCTGGATTTATTCCCTTTCGTGCGCGGCGAAAGACCCGGTCACCGTGCCATGAAATTATGTGGATGATTATACCTGATACGCGTCCTCGTTTGCTCTCTCAACAGTACCAAGATGGCCTGCTTTTATTGCACCTATCTTTATATCCATCATTACCTTTGCCTAATTGTGACTCCAACGTATTCGCAATTACGAAGGATTTCGACGTAGTAGGGGAGTGCATGATTGCGAGTACTTATGTTCCGCGCATGAAGAGTCCCCCACTTGAAAAAGTCACATGCAAATCTGGAGTTTGCCGTGTGACCTCACGAGATCTCATGAGATCTCATGTGGTCCCATTTTATATCCTCCTATTTCCATGAGGTTCTGCTTGAGACCTCACAAAGGTTAAAGCTATGGGCTAGAGAAAATGGGACATGTTGCTCCACCTGCTTGGATGTGTAAGCGACAAAGCGTTGTGAGTGAACGTCTCCCACGACCTGATGCATAAAATTGCAGCGCTTAGGATGCACGACTTGCCCGATAAAATGACTCTGAAATGGTTACTTTAGACCTCTAATACCACAAAGGCGAAAGGTCATATCGAAAAATGAACTTGTCTGGCGAACTCAGGCTGTTGAATGATTCCTACTCACAAAGAAGCATATTATTTGGATGAGATATGACCCTGGTGACCCAAGGCGGCCCAGTGACCCAAAACACCCTGCACACATAACATACCCTGTACACACGGGCTAATTAGCAATTTTTTTGTTTCATTTTATGTAGCATCGAGTGTGGAAATCCTCCACGACCTAGAATGTAAAATTGCAAGGCTTGGAGTGCACGGCTTGACCGGGAAAATGACCCTGAATTGTTGACCTTAGACCTCTAATATCACAAAGGCGAAAGATCACATCGAAAAATGAACTTGTATGGCGAACTCAGGCTGCTGAATGACTCCTGCACGCAAAAAATCGTATTATTTGAACGAAAAATGACCGTGGTGACCCAAGGTGGCCCAACGACCCACCGGTGGCAGGGCCACCAAACTCCATCGTCCTGATGCCCCACCCCTAGGAATCCTAAGTTTAAAGTTTCAGGGTCAGGGATCAAACCATCTAGGAGGAGAAGCGACTACGCACAGACACTTACGCTCATTAATAAGGTAGATTTTTTTTCTTTTGAAATGTAGAATCGGGGAACTCCATGCCACCCAGTTTCAGCCTTATACGTTTCCCCTTTTTGCTAGTGGAAAAAAATGTATTTGGAAAAGCAACGCACCGAAAAGCTGTGCTCTGAGAAGACGTATAAAAAAAGTTGAATTTATCCTTAAATCAACATCACTTCAGTGATGCGCGCGCCAGCTACTTTTCTACGTCTGCCCGATGAACTACATGCCAACAAAGTTTCAATATTATACGTTTGCCATTTCGCTGGTGAAGAAACATGTTTGGAAAAGCCGACCCACCCAAAAGCTATGCCTGGAGGGGATGCCCCATGAAAGCTGAATACTCCCTCAGCTTAGTAACATCATGTCAGTTATACGTGTTCTAAGTTACACTTTTCCATTTCTGTCTAATTCGCCGTGACGAACTTTTTTTTAAACATCGCCCCTCGAAAAAACTCCCGCAGTGGATATATCGAGAATTAATATTTTCCTTCAACTCCATGTCTCAGTAGTAACATTCCTGCAAAGTTTCAGCTTTCCGTGTTCATCAGTTTAACTGATGCAAATAAATTATTGGAAAACATCTCCGTTTGAAATTTGTGCCCCAGGGCATTTACTTCCAAAGTCTGAATTTTTCTGCACACAGCATCCCAAAATATAAGCCACTTCAGAGTTTTAACGCTAAGATGGCTAATATTAAAGATCAATATAGGCCTGAGGAATCGTCCAAGGGTTGGATATGAGCTTACTGAGTCATTCACATTAGGGCAAGTACCGCCAATGTCGAACTGTATTTGTAGTATGCATGTCAACAGCTATTTATTTTCCATCCCGTTTCCTTTGAGGAGGAGTGTGCTTGAGAGTAGTATTGGCCTTAGGGTCCATCCATGGGGTAGGCCTAGGCCTGCGAAATTTGTCCCCAAGGCGTGTACCTCCCCCCCTTCCTCCCTCCGAAGTCTGAATTCCTCTAGAGTGAACAACGTAGCAATAACACACACTTCCTTCAGTGACTGAGGAGGAAGGAACGTGTTCATGAGAATAGCGTAGGCCTACATCTCCATCTGGGGGGGAGGGGCTAGGAAGCAGACACATCAGCTCATTACTTCTCAGTATACTGAGTACCTTCTGAGTACTTCTGATATAAGCATGCTGAGTCATTCCCATTACGGCAAGTACCGCCAATGTCGAACTGTATTTGTAGTATGCAAGTCAACAGCTATTTATTTTCTATCACGTTTCCTTTGAGGAGGAGTGTGCATGAGAGTAGTATTGGCCTAAGGGTCCATCCATGGGATAGACCTTGGCCTGGGAAATTTGTCCCCAGGGCGTGTACACCCCCCCCCCTCCTTTCGAAGGCTGAATTCCTTTAGAGTGAACAACGTAGCAATAACACACACTTCCTTCAATGACTGAGGAGGAAGGAACGTGTTCATGAGAATAGCGTAAGCCTACATCTCCATCAGGGGGGGAGGGGCATTCGAAGTCTGAATTCCTTTAGAGTGAACAACGTAGCAATAACACACACTTCCTTCAATGACTGAGGAGGAAGGAACGTGTTCATGAGAATAGCGTAAGCCTACATCTCCATCAGGGGGGGAGGGGCTAGGAAGCAGACACAAAAGCTCATTATTTCTGAGTTTCGAAGTGATAATTCCAAATCGACTGTAGGGAACTTTGTCGTTAATTTTATATTTTGACGAAAGGACTCTATGGCAGTATTTTTTTCAAACTCTGCTAATGGTTCTATACAGTTGTCTATGAAAAACCGTATCAACCATATATGCAGCCCATATACCTTCCCGTTTTGTTGAAGTGTGAGCATTGGCCTAATCGTCCTTAAATGGATTAGACATAGCCACCTTACATCAAAATGTCATCCTGAATGTCAATGGAATATCTTATACTGTTTCCCTGCCAGAAAAATAAATAGTACCAATTCACATCTGCAAGCGTACCACGCGTCAACTTGGGCCCTTCACTTCACCAATGACCCAACGGCATAGCTCGAACGCAAAAAGCTCGAAGCTTTCGAGCATAGCTCGAAAGACAAAAGGATGCTCGGTAAGATGGGCCAAGAAGTACTTTTCCGTCACGCCAGAACTAGAAGGGTCAATGGCAGACTGGTCAACCTGTCATCCAATTATCCCTCTGATTAGGGCCGATATCGGTTCTCGTTGGATTGCTGAAAACGCAAATATATTTTTTTCCATTGCAGCTATTATTATATCCATCACGTTCTGTGCCTAATTGGGACGCCAATTACGATATAGTTAAAGAAAGTAAGATTCGTGAGGAATGAATTTTTCCTAAGATATCATACATCACTCATCAAGTGTTAAGTTTCATTATGATTGATAGGAGGAATACGAGGATTGGGGATAATCGGGCATTTGCAACAAAAAAGCTATCATTCCATACAGAAGAAATTGGGAGAGGAAGGAAGCCTTGATAAGAAGGAAGCATTTTTAATTTCAATCAGAGGCGGACCTCGATAAGGCGCTTGTGTTCCCGACTGGGACGGAGGAACGGGTATGCTCCGATGGTCTGGGGATCCATGACAAATTACTAATTTGGAATTGTGAGCCGAAAAATAGTTGTGTGTTATTGCTTCCTAGTTTCTCCCCGGATGGGGATAGTGAAACATATTAAACGCTAAATTTTCCGCGTGCTCACAGGGTTCATGCTTCAGTTTCAATTCTTGTTACAGCCTACTTTCTGTTTTAATTTTTCGATAATTTGGGGTTAATGAGAAGTGAGAATACAGAAATTCTACTAGCAACTTTTCATCGGATTGCAATAGCGAAAACATCATGTTCAACATCGGGTTTTTCACTGCTCACTCACACATTACATTTATTTGTGATCTGAAACATAATGAGTCGACGATTCATCCAACAGATTTTCACATCATTCACGATTTCGAGCTATTGTTCTATTGGACCGACTTGGAATCCGTGACTCCATCACCCGAGTGAACACCCGAGGTGCTCACTCCACGAAAAGCAGCTTTTCAATGCAATCGCATGCAAACAACCGCAACTCTTCACAGATCGCATTTCCAAATATTGACAGGAATTGTATATATGACGTAGAAATTCAAGGTGTCAAGAAAATTGCCTTTATTCCGTAATTGCCGAAAGCTGGCGTTTACATTAAAATATCCATCACACGCATACAACAATCGCAGCAAAAGTAATACTAGCAGTAATAGAACATGAAGAAACCATAAAAAAGCATCCTCTGTCAGTAAACAATAAAAACGTATCTACTACTTTCCTCCCGAACTCCTTATTCTTCGAAAATCTTCCTTTCAAAGTTTAAAACTCAAATTTCGACAGGCTTCCCCACCCATTTAACTGCGTATGAGCCTTAGGGCGGGGTTCAGCCAACTTCTCCCATAAGACCCAGAAAAGGGAATGAAAATCAATATATTCACGGAATTGGGACTCTTAATTAATTAGTACCATTTTAGTCATGAAACGCTTTGAAACATGTTTAGCCATGAAACAAAACGATGTAAAATGATACTTCTTCTTGCACATTGTAAATATGTTACGTAAGGGGATGTGGAGATTTGGGGAACGCCGAAGACAATCTTGTGCACACAATGCATTCGACATCAAAGAATCATTCGACAGGCGCTCTGACAGGTTTCCAAATCAAACGTCTTCACAACTTCCCATTGGGTTCCATTGAAAACTTCGATAGATTTATTGTTCACCCCTCCAACGGCGTATATTTTACCATCCAGAGGTATGAGACCGTGAAACTGGCGTCCCTCCACCATGCTGGGCCATCCCATCCATGTGTTCTGTCTTAAATCATAACCGTACACCTCTTTTCTCCGGTTCCCACCGGATAATACAATTACACCCGCCTCACTAAATGCAACAGCAGGCAGGTGTGAGCCTTGTTGGCAGTCAGGCAACTCTTCCCATTTTGGCGCTCGGAGATCCAGACGTTCGTGCTTGTTTGAAACACTCTGAGAATATCCTCCAAGAACGTGGAGGCAAGAGTCCCGATAGCATGCTCCGGCACCATACCGGGGATATTTCATGTCAATCAATCGAACCCACTTCCCCGATTCCACATCAAACTGGAACACCAACGGCACCGGTTGGTTTTGTTGATTGTAATACCCACAGATGAACATGGATTTTGGAGAAACTGCAGTCGCTGGCAGTCGAATATGCTCCGGAGGCTTAGGTCCTTCCTTCCATTCACCTTCGCTCACGTCAAAAATATTCATCTCGCCACACCCCGTCAAATACAGTTTCTTGTCGATTCCAGCAAAAGCCCGCCAAAACTGTCCGTCCGCTTTGCTTGGATAAGTTGTGACCGCATTCACACTCCAGTCGTTCCTATCAATGCGATAGACATTGCATTCGTTATTCTTCGTTCCCAGGCACCAGATCTTTTTCGAAGCAATCCCGCGAAGCCGAGACTTATTCTTCGGGATAGCATGTCGGAGATCCGGAAAGTGAAAGTCAATCGCGTCAATGCATAGATGAATACATTTTGGGTTTTCGGACACGTCGGGGTCTTTCATAACGAAGGCTTTGAGATATTCGTAAGGTACAAGGGAAAGACGAATTTTATGCAGCAATTCCGGAAAATGGTTCTTTCGACTTTTATCGTGATCCACCCATTTCTTCGTTGCCTCGTATATTTCCTTTTCGGAGGAGACTTCCAGCTCATCTCGATCCAAAAACATGGCCAATGTCTGTAAAGAGATATCCAGAAACTCAGCAGTATGGATAACCTGATTAAACCGGACTGAAATCAATTCGACGGCAGCCTCTTGCAAATCTTTGCAGTCGTATTGTTCGGCAATGCCGAGCATCTTGAATGAATTCTCTGGCGTTAGAAAATCAGCCATGATTTTGCCCATTTTACCACAGAGACGCTTGAGTCCAAGAAAGTGGGCATCGCGAAGAGTGGCCAAGACCCCTTCCTCCCCTTCCACTTCCGCTTTTGTTCCGTGTATGTAATCCCAGACCGGCTTGAATCCCACCTTCGTGAAACCCTCCAACTTGATTTCTCTCTGGGAAGGTTCCTTGAAGTCGGATGAAAACATTTCCCGGAAGTATGGGGAGACGGCGGCGAGTATCCCTTTGCACGAGTAGAATTTCCCGTCCTGAATGAGCAGGATGACGTCACACCAACTGGGGCCCGTGCTGAAGGACTCGGCGATGTCCGTCGCCAGCCCGGCGTGATCATTAAAATCTTTCTCGATCACAATCTTCTTTCTCCTAGCCTTGGCTCCAAGAAGCTCAGATTTTCCCATTGGTTTTCCTATTAATAATACGCGGAAATCAGTTTCGCTTTGCGGGTTGAACCACCTCTGCAATCATCGTATTAAGGTTGTGGACAAGAAGTTGTTTTTTTATATTTTGTTCGGGCAGCAGAAGTGAGTTTCTGTAGCATGTTTAAAAATAAAATCCCTAAGATTCTCTGGTTTTATATTTGGATCTGAAATATTGTATGTTCTCATCGTCGCCGAGGATGTGCTCATGTCATGAGGGCGTGCGTGATGTATACTCTCCGCTACCCTTTTAGCTAAATAGGCGTTTGCTAGTCTTTACTGTTCAACGTGTTAAGCCATTCCCTACTTCCATATTTCGCCCATTACACTTTTAAAAAAACACACACAAATAACAAGCGACCTTCGAATCTTGTCCGTCATCTGAAGGACCTTACATTCGGTAAGATAAGCTTAGACAGAGAAATTGTGAGAAAATTTTCAGTTGAAGAATATAGAAATTTGTTGCACAGCCATTTCGCATGCTCAACTTTTAGGAAATTGAAAGAATGTGCTGTTTTCGAAGTAACGAATTGTTTGTCCCTTGGATGAATTGTAGTGGAAGATGCTATTTCATTGTAAGTCGCTTCACAAGGTCACAGCATTCCGGGAGAACTTGTATACAAACCCTTCTCCCTAATCATAGAGTAGAGAGAATCACTAGAAGCGACACTCTGATGGATAAAGGAAGGGGGCTCGAGATATTACAGAGACTGGCTCTGGAGAGCCCTTCGCTGCCTCGAGAATACAAGCGTCTCCGCCATCTTCGTATTGGAATCGCACAAGGAAGTGGATAACACGATGCCGTAGTAAATAGCCGGCTCATAAAGGAGAGGGAAAGGCAATCAACATACTAGTGTGATTTAAGTCCTCAGATACCGGGGCTGCCTAGAGAGACTGGCGGTCCCGCTTGGTTGGGGAGGCCTTTCGTGACATACTCTCTATGGCCTTTGCTTTCGCGGAAACAGTGAACTCACCGAAATCCATGAATTCAGACATTCACCGTAGCCTCAATGTTATTTTAAAAAATACCTTGTAGAAATAAAAGCGAGAAGTCACCCGACACTGGTGTAAACAGAACTTGGGCTGCACAGCTTGCCGGAAAGAGAGGAACGAATCACGGGGACGAGCAGGCTTATGAGTCAGGCACTCTAAGGAAGTTAAGAGATAAGTTCGTCATCATAGAACCCACCACCACGGGGGATCAGTTTCTTATGGCTCTGATCCGATCCATTTTCGTACAACAGATCCGAGGTACCAAATAGTAAACCTCTTCGTCGGTCATTTTTCAAAAGTGGTTGGGCTTATTGAATTCCTTTCGACCCGTCACCCGCATTATCTCCGGATGCAATTGTACTTCTTAGCATCGTCTCTTAGGAGTTTAGGAGACAAAGAAACGTGAACAGAAAGCTAGACGTACCACTTTCACTACCGATTATTAGTGGTGACTTGGAACAGGAATAGTTACAACCAATAAACACTGAGAACGGGCTCACTCCATGGAGAGCGGCTTTCTGGTGCAACCCGATGTTGCCAATGGCCAATGACGATTCTGCTTTGATCGTAATTGGCTATTTTGTTAGGAATTGCAAATGAGACGCAAATTCCAAAACTGAAGCAAACCCCATTAGCCCGAGTAACTTGCTTTTATCTTCCCGAAAACCAGCGTTCAATCAGCGAAACATATGAAGCACTGGAAAGGAGCGGTACCAGGAATTGTAGTAGTACTTCGCGAACTCCAATAAATCGTTTGAGACATTCCTCAAAATCCTCCATTCGGCCAATTGTCAAAAATCCTCGGCTGTGTGTACTAATTTGTATGCTCACCTTTCCCATCAATGCGAAGAAAATGTGCTTCCGTATGAGCCGGAATGCAGTCTCCTTTTTTCGTTGGAAATGGAAATTCAAATCAATACAATAGTTTTTTTTCCGTTGCAAAATCTTACACAAACTTTATTTAAATAAAATTATATTTGGTGCTCCCAAATAAAACAGCCATACATTTACAAGATTTGCGAGATCAGAGTTCTCAGTCTTTCATAATTTCACATGGCATCTATCATATTCGGGGTACTGTGAGGACAGCACGCAAGTTGTCTAAGGAAAAAACAGTGGAAAATCCACTCTATTCCCAACGATATGACTACAGGTAAGCGAATTGAATCCTCGGTCGTTCACGTCCGCGGAGGCAATGAAGTCAACGAAACTCAAGAATCCTAAACCTCATGAACATCGGTCTTAACATGAAGAAAATGCAGTGGGTAAAGTCATGAGACAGTAGTGTGGACAGGCACTCGAGCCGAGGGTCGTAGGAGATAAGGTCGTCACCGTGGCAATCCCGATAACTTCTTCGACACTTTCAATTACCACGAGATCACGATGATGGTAATTGATGGCGGCAAAGGCAAGAATATTGCTGTGAAAAATTGATGCGTATAAATGAAACACTCGAGAACCGACATAACGAAAATCGGAGTTTTAAGGCCACTCCCTCAAATTCCGAATGATTCATTAGCGAGATCCAGTCCCGCCGATCGACAACATGGGAATGAAAATAATTTGTCCTATTGTAGAGTCTCAATTCCGTAAACATAATTCGAACACGAAACACATGACATTTTTGACGTGACATATTTTGAGTATGTACATAGGATAAGTTATTAGAAGGCGATGGAACTACAGAGAAAGGCAAATAAAATCTAATTTGCGCACGTTGTGGCATCAAATAATCATTCCACAGCCTCTCTCACAGGTTCTTAAATCCAAAGTTTTCACAACTTCCCATTGTGTTCCATCGAAAACTTCGATAGATGTAATGTTCATCCCACCAACGGCATGTATTTTACCATCGAGAGGTATGAGGCCGTGACTTTGGCGCCCCTTCACCATGCTGGGCAATTCCTGCCACGTATCCTGTCTTGCATCATAGCGGTATACCTCCCTCTGGGCGTCCCCCCCTGAACATATAACATCCCCTTCGCGACACACTACAGCAGGAAGCCCCATGCCTCGCGGGAGGTCAGCCAACTCTTCCCATTTTGGCGCTCGGAGATCGAGACGCTCGTGCTTGTTAGACCTATTCTGAGAATATCCTCCAAGGACGTGGAGGCAAGAGTCCTGATAGCATGCTCCGGCACCATACCGAGCATGACTCATGTCCTTCAAACGAACCCAACTGCCCGATCCCGCATCGAACTGGAAAACCCACTCCTGCGGCATATTTTGCAGGTTATAATATCCACAGATGAACAAGGACTTTGGAGCAACTGCAGTCGCCGGCCATCGAATGTGCTCCGGAGGCTTTGGCCCTTCCTCCCATTGCCCCTTTCCCAAGTCAAAAATATTCATTTCGCCACATCCCATCAAGTACAGTTGGTTTTCGACTCCAGCAAATGCCCGGAAAAACTGACCGTCTGCTTTGCTTGGATAAATTGTGACCTCACTCTTAAACCAATCGTTCTTATCAATCCTGTAGACCTTCCACTCGCCATCCTTTGTTCCCAGGCACCATATCTTGTTCGATAAGATCCTGCGTTGCCTGTATTTCTCCTTAGGAATAGTATGTCGGAGCTCCGGAAAGTGATAGTCAATTGCGTCCATGCATAGGGTAAGACATCGCGGGTTGCTGGAAATATCGGGATCCTCGACAATAACGCTTTTGAGGTACTCGTAAGGTATAAGGGGAATACGAATTTTTTCGAGCAACGCCGGAAAGTGATTCTTTCGACTTTCATCATGATCCAACCATCTCTTGGTTGCCTCGTAGACTTCCTTCTCGGAGGAGACTTCCAGCTCATCTCGTTCCAAAAACATGGCCAGTGTCTCATAAGAGAGACTGAGAAAGTCCGGTGTGTGTGTCACTTGGTTGAACCTGAGCGAAATAACTCCGACGGCGGCTTCTTCCAAATCCTTGCAGCCGTATTGCTGCGCGATGCCGAGAAAGCTGTATGCATTCTCTAGCGTTATAAAATCTGCCAAGAGCTTGCTCATTTTATCGCAGAGACTCTTGAGCCCGAGAAAGTGGGCATCGCGAAGCGTGGCCAACACTCCATCCTCTCCTTCAACTTCCGTCTTCGTTCCGTGGATGTACTCCCAGACCGGCTTGAATCCCAACTTTGTGAAGCCCTCCAACTTGATCTCTCTCTGGGAAGGCTCATTGAAATCGCATGAAAAAATTTCCCGGAAGTAGGGGGAGACGGCGGCGAGGATCCCCTTGCACGAGTAGAACTTTTCACCTTCAATGAGCAAGATGACGTCGCACCAGTTGGGGCCCGTGCTGAAATATTCCAAAATGTTGGCTGCAAGTCCCGTGTGATCATTTAAATCCTTCTCGATCACGATCTTCCGTTTCCTCGCCTCAGCACCAGCAAGCTCGGCTTTTTTCATCGCTGTTCATGTCAATAAGAATCGCACATCAGTCATGTTTCAATGCAACAACCGCTTCTGCTATCATGGAATCCAACTATTGCGTTTTCGACTAACTCGCCGTTTCCTTTCAAATTGAAGTATTACTAACATGCAATTTCGGAAACTGTTTCTCATCGTTCTCCCAAAGCAGTCTACTTTCGGCAACATAAACATATATATACTCAAACATATATATATTTTTTTGCGTTTCTTTAATATTCCCTTTCAAGATGTATATTTACAAAGCCTTACATACCTTCATTAAAATCTTAAACATAATCATTTAAAGACAGTCGTTAAAGAAACAGATTCCCCCCGAGTTTCAAATGTGTGAAATGAAATCAGAATGTAATATTTTCCTTTGAAACATGTACAACCTTTTAGAAAATCAAAGTGTTGGACAGGAAATTCAACCAAATAGCCCGGATTATGCGAGGTTAGGATGCAGTTATTTTAACATCACGATTATGTATTGCCAGGACACCATTCATGCAACTGAAGCAGCGGTAAACAAGCTGTTCGTGGGGCGAGCGGCAGAAGTCTAAGATAACGTCCACTTCGAATGCGATAATGTAAGAGACATATTCCCCATTCCCATCGTTCGCGTTAACGAAAGCAATGAGAACTCACCCTCTTCCTTGGATCCCGAGCCTCCCCAACCACAGCTCTGAAACCGAGAAGCGAATGGACAGTACTCGACTGGAAGCAGCGCTCGTGGACCTCAGTCTGAATGAGAGGCGTGGATGAGAGGGGCGTGAAGAGGAGAATGTCCGTGAGTTGGCACTTGGGCCGGAGATAAAGTCGTCGCCTTGGTCTTCCCGATAACTTTCCAATTAGAATTTTATCATCAATATGAGACGACGAATGCGTGAATCTAAATAGGAAACTGATGTAGCATTTTCGGATGCAATTTCCATATGCTTCAAAAAGGTGCTATTTCTGTGATAGACGGATTAATGAGGGAAATGTATTATTGTGGCCACAACGAGGAAGAAAGCACCACTTCAGTGAAAATTTAGCTGATATCAAAATGTACAACTATGTCATTCAAACTTGATGGTTAATGACTAATAAGTGTCATGGAAGTCATGCAAACTGTATCTCAGTTATAACAGGGCAGCAGGGAAATCAGATCTGAGCTGCACCTCCTGGCGAAGCTTTTACCTGTTCTCACATGCTATTCTCACATTGCTAATGTGCGATGTACCGTGGCACGACTCTTCTCTGCATGCAATTTGGCTGAGACCATTTTTACTGCGGTGATTTTGCCGTGCGTCATTTCACATTTTCACATTTTCGTCCGTCTTCCCTTTTCACCGTGGGGCTTTTTCACGAAGGCGCGACTTTTCCCGCTTTCTTGTGTATCTCGTCTCGCTCCTCTCCATTCCCAAGCCTGGCACAACGTGTTCCAAGGGGGTCTGGGATGTACTCGCCCAACACTATGCAAGTTTCTCAAGTATTTGATGAAGGAGCAGGGACGCCTGTTGGTCCGAGTAATGCAGGCGCTCCCTCTGGCCGTCCTCGGCCTCAGACAAGAAAATACAAGGCAGCTGATGACTGCCTCCAGACCTTGATCGACGTCCTCCCCCGGATTTTCTTGTGGTGGGACACCCAGGCTGTCGCGCGGAGCGAGGGAGGGGCCCCTCTGGCAGGCGCGCCCAAGGCCAAAGGCCCGTATACGGACCTAGTATATCGCATTACGCCGAGATCTCATGAACCGCGTGCGGGCCCGGCGTCTTGGCGGGCGGATCCCTCCGAGCACGACGACGTGGCCCCGAAGAACTTTTTTGCCGTCGATCCGCTCGCGCTTCGCGGCGTGGCCAGCGCGAAAGTGTGCGGTCGAACCGGGAGTGCGTCCCACGGGAGGGAACGGCAGCTACCAGCCAGCAGGGAGTGTGTGCGTGTACACGGATCCGCTCCAAAAAAAAAACAATGGCGGGTCGCGCACACGCGTTTACCACGTGCGTTCGAAAGGAGATTGATGGGGGAGAGGGTGGGACGAATTTTTGCAATATTTAAGCCATTCTGTCCTCCCCCGGCCCGCTAACTGTGATCTCTTCTTCCGAGGTCAGGAGGATGACCCCAGATCAGGAGGCGGCTGGTCCCTCACTCACTGATCCGAACGTGTTCCGGTAGTTTGGGGTCCTCCTTTCCTCGTGTTCAAGTTCAACTCATCTGAACATCTAAAGGAACAGGTTGGAAACTTTTATTTTTTCCCCCTCATTTGGAGACACTTGTGAATGGATGACCTGGTTCCCAGGGTCACATCGGGGGCAAATAACTAAATTTCCCTCCTTCGGTTTGTTGTTTTTTTTTCCTCCCCCCCCCCTTTCATTTCATTGATGTTTTTTTTTTTCCCCAGGTCTTCATAATAGCCGAGTGTCACGTTGTCTTTTTCATACATTAATTTCCTCATTAATGTTAGTTCGATTTTCCCATTAATGCTGGTTCATCGCACTCTGCAAATAGGTGATCGACGTGTGTGTATGCGGCTGTAAGAGCTGGTAGAGCCGAATGGCAAGACGGTGAGCCGTGACGTGCAGCGTCTGTGGCGGGGTAGAACCCCCCCCCCCGTCACAATTGAAGAACATGTCGTCTGCGAGGTGGGAAAGAAGCAGGTGCAGGCTCAGGGACAGGAGGCGTAGGGATACCCTTTGACGATGAGGAGGTTGGGGTGGACGTAGATGAGGTGAGTTGGGACTTTTAAGATGTTGACCCTATTAGTTAATGGCTTAGATGAGATGGCTAATGCTTTGGCTCCTGAATCATTCAATCCCATAATTCTTTCATTATTGTAGTATCTACAATATTTGTTTTCCCCATGGAAGAAATTGACGAGAGACGTGAAGCATCCGTCATTAGTTCTTATTTTTTCTTTTCCCCCACCTGAAGTATCCCTAGTGTATTTTTTTTTAGCGTGATTCATGGTGCGAGTTGCACGCGCCCCTTGTCGTGACAGATCCAGTTAATATAAATTGCGGAACAGGGATGTGAGTTGAATGGGAAGATGAACAATACAGGCTACAGAAGTGCATGGAAGCTTTGGAGTCTGACTGCGAAAGCAGTTTAGGCCTTTCACCCATTCTGGTGTTGTGGTGAGTATCTTTTAGATAGGTGCTGTTATGGGTAGTAAGAATGATACCCCTTGGCGCCCTTGATGGCAGCTCTGAATCAACATCCAATACCTCAGGTGGGATGTGGCAGCGTTCTCTTGTTCTCTCCACACCGAGGGGTTCTTGTACTTGCAACTGCTAAAGAGTGTTTCCACCGGGGGGTATGTTGCAAGTTTGGTAACTCTTGTCAAATGTGAAGAAAGTGAGCGTTTTTGGGGTATGGTGAGAAGGGAAGGAGAAACTGTACTTTCATGTGCAACAATTGCAGTGGTAGTGTTCTCTCAGGTGCGAAGCAAGATCCTTGAGCAGCATAAGTAAGTCAGTGCAGTGTTTGTGCAGAATACCTCTCTGTGGCAAAATGTTGTGTTTAGAGATGCAAAGAACTTGGTAGGAAAATCACAGCTGCAATGACCCTACTTTCCAAGTGGCAATTGTACTAAGGATTGACTTGGGTTTTGGGGGGACTGCTGTGAGTTGGTACTGGTTGGATTATATACATACTTTTTTTTTGCACTTCTTTGCACTTTGAAATATTGGGTTGGAAAGAAAGTCTT
The DNA here is from genome assembly GCA_905338385.1 of Darwinula stevensoni. NCBI lineage: Eukaryota > Metazoa > Arthropoda > Ostracoda > Podocopida > Darwinulidae > Darwinula > Darwinula stevensoni. The sequence continues at coordinate 59,781 of CAJPEV010001689.1, forward strand.
GCAACACTGCGCAAATTTGTCAAAATTTTATAACTTTATTGAAATGCAATTTCAGTCATCATTGTGATGTCCATTGTTGTCTATGATATGTTCCCAACGCACGGGTAACTGCCCGATGCCCTTTGCCCAGAACTCTGGCGATTGCGAAGCGAAGGAACGGCCGACATCATTTTCGAACTGTGCTCGATCGTCGAAGGCCTTGTCCCGCAGGTGATTCTTGAGGGCCCGGAGCAAGCGATAGTCGGAAGGGGTAAGTCCGGAGAATACGCTGGATGGGGTAAAACTTCTCAGCCCAGTTCCGAAATAGTCTGGCGAGTCATCTTCGCAACATGTGGACGAGCGTTGTCATGCAGA
>CAJPEV010001690.1:0-56667 GCA_905338385.1 Darwinula stevensoni
ATGTTGATAGAATTGAGTGATTTGTCATTTCAGATATCTCTTCACTCACTACTTTACTTTGCTTTGGTACTTGATCTTGATCAAGGTGTAGTAAGACAAAGATCCAGTAAGACAAAGTGGAACAGCCGATCTTTTTAGAAGCTTGTTCTTATGCTCCCCTTCGTAGTCACGAAGAAGAAAATGATTGGATAAAAGAACACTGCTTGTCCCATCGTCAAAGTCCATTCGAACACACAAGCTGAAAACCATTTCTCTCTTGCTACATCATCGTGTGGTACTAGGTGGATGGTCGTGGGCGGATCATGATGACGTCAGTTTCACTATGAATTTCTGGAGGTTGGTACAATGAAGGATTGTCCGCTGCTTTTACCAATTTTAAATCTGTTTTCAAAAGATGAAGCTGATGCGTAAAAGAGAGGAGTCGAGTAGAATGTCAAAGGAAAAGCTTTGAAGAAAGGAAAGAATGGCCTAATAGGAACGAGAATCAAAGACATAGCCTCGGATCTACAACGCAGTCAGGGAAAAGAAACAGAGCGAAAGCCAAGCGAAGCTGCCTCGGCGAGGGCTCAAAAGGGAACGAGACTAATATGGGGAGTCACTGCCTTTTATAGTGCTTTAAATTTAACGGCAGGTGAAAAAAGCATTCACCCACCTGGCCATTCTGGAAGGCGCTGGCTCCATATTACCTGCTTTTTCACATGGAAAACGTCTCTCCAACGGGTCATCAAACGATCTTATCTATTTCCAACATGTGTGGTTTTTCACATCAGTGAGGACAGGCCCAGTTCACTACAAAAGTAACATCGAAGTGATCCAATCCACACCGGTCCTCTCTAATACCCATTTCCTAGTCTCGCTCACCTTGAAGATGCATGAGGCTCTGACCTCCCTCTCCCTTTTCATCCTCCTGTATTCCGTTACAGGGACAAACGGACAAAATCCGTGTCCCGATCCTACTGAAATCCTCCCCTGCATTTGCAACCATAATCCGACCGAAGGCACTGTGAATGTGGACTGTTCGGCAGCTGCCTCAAGTGACGAAATCTACTCTGCCTTCAACGACGCTACCTGGCCCTCCCAAAATCTCACGTAAGCTGATGTGAGCAAGATCGAAGAAACAGCTCCTTGCACACCAAGCAGAGCTAACTTGATGCCAAGAATTCATTCTTTCACATCCCAGTCGCTATTGGGTAAGAATAAACAAAGTGCAGCCCCAACGTGAATACACAATGACTCCCTGCTTTCGTCGTTCCTTTTTCGCAATGGAAAATTTCCGGATACCAAATGAAAACAGATCATAAGAGTTCTCCACAAACTTTCCCGCCCAACTTGCACGGTCTTTCCATTAATCGATCGCTCCGCGAAAGTAGTCTTACACCGAAAAGTACCTTCTATTATGAAATGTGAATTGCGCCGCTTCGATGTTTGGATATTAGATTCCTTGACTAGTTAAAATTTCAGCGCTTTCGTGATGATTGATGCAGAATGTTTACGTTAAATACATAGGTGTGCTCCGAATTATGGAAGGTGTGAACGGCTTACTTGAATCGCTTCGAAAACCAATATGAAAATTTCAGCGCCTCTTCATTGACCCAGTGAGACCATGAAAAGAATCCTGGGCCCACCAACTCTCCTTAATTCTTGGTGATCTGTGTGTGGCATTGAATTGTTTCTTACAGTCCCAGGTGGGGAGTTGGAAGAATGTTTCGCCAATATAGATTGGGATTTACTTCATATGGCACTTCGCGTAACGTTCTTTTTACAATAAAGCAAAGATCGATTATGGTTTGGAATCTTAAGAAAACTGAGTCTAACATTTTAATGAGATCCTTCACAGTGGAATCCTCGGGTTCTCACTGCAGCTGGAATTTACTCATATTCTCAAACTGTTTGCAGAACCTTTTCTCTGCAAGAAAACTTGGGAGTAAAAGAATTGCCCAGAGGAGTTTTCGGTGATAACAGTTTCGAGAAAATTCACGTTTCCCGGACCTTTGTGGCCAGCATCCATTCCGCTGACTTGTTATCATCGAAAGATCGACTTTGGAGGGTGACCATCAAGGAAAGCTCCATAGAAGAATTCCCTTGGGAGATCCTCCCGCAACTCACCAATCTCAAGGAGCTCTATCTCTACAGCAATCATCTCACCAGTTTACCGCATCTTCAAAGTGCAAGTCTGGAGTACTTCAGCATCTCCAAAAATAATGTAGTTCATGTCCAGGCTGGGTGGTATCTCCCAAATCTGAGAGATCTCTCATTGGGTAAGTATGAAAGCCTTGAATGTTACGACTTAAAAAGAAATGACTTGCATCATATCTTCGATTCGTTTCATAGAGTTGGCAATGTGGATACGTGTACTCCATTTTTGCGAAGTACGCACATGCGAATTGCGATGCCGATCCTGAAGGGCTCACGGGTACTCATGTTTTACCTTCCGTGACCAAATTTCGTATAAACAATTGCAATAAAATGTCAATTTCAGCGCGAATTCGCCAAAAGAGAACTCCGACTGTAACTTGCTCATATCTGCCTGCTTGCCAATTTTCACTTTGGTCAGACCAACTTCTTCTTAGTTATCGACGTACAACCAAAGTTTAGCTGACGGAAGCACGACCACACGGACACATTCACGCACAAGAAAGACAGGAAGGAACGATAATTGGTCCCTTTCCGTTAACCATGCGCTACACACGGCCTCAAATGCAAGCGCATTCTAGATGGAGGCACGTAGATCTCCTTTTCTCATTGAATTCGTGTATTTGCCAGAAGGCGGGTGACACAGGGTCGCAGTGAATGTGAGATTATTGCCAAATATGTGCTTGACCGCCTTCGACCTCGAGATATGCTCGAGTGAACGTTTCCTTTTCTTGCCTAAACAGCTAAGTTTTTTGGGATGGTATACCTAATTACTAAAGAGCTGCTTCCCGTTGGGAAAATAAATTCGCTGTGGACGCGACTTCGGGGCTTCACGATGCGAGAAAATCACCAATGCATTTGAAGCAACGAGGTTCCATGTGCACACATACCAATGCAGCGAAGCTCTTTGGGGGCATTGTATTTTTCCTTCAAGTTAGTTGAGTTTATCTCCTTTTAGTTTAAGAATTGTGGTTAGTTGTGCAAAGTACTAAGAAAATCGTGTATCCTAAGGAAACGGAGAATCTCACCCGAATCGTGTCTTTGGAATTATTCCACTATACTGCACCATTCATAATAATTTTCGTGTGCGAAAATTTTCAAAGTTTCCCATTTCCCCATCTCTGGGAAATGAGCCTCGGGGGAGAGAGGACACAAATCTTAGTATTCTCCCAAGAAGTTATGGCAGAACAAAATTAAAGCCCTCTAGGGGGAGCATCTGCAATGTATCACTTTTTTTTTAAATCCTAACGTCAGACCAGTTACATATCCCCAGAATAGGGCATGGAATTAATGACCGTCACTTATATTGTTACTTTGTCAAAATCATTTATTACTGGTTTAGTAAAATTATGGCACACATATTTCGAAGTTAGTTCATAGAGCTCACTAGAGTCTTCCCATTCTGTTATTGGGTTCGATTCTTCCACCGAAGTGCATATGTTCTTGGACAAAACTGCCACATTAGAAATGTTGCCTTACTTTTAACGCTATTGACGTATTACTTTTCGCGCTATAGATTTCGACCTTGATCCGAGCGGCTTTCAACGTACTGTCCCGCGAGTGGGCGGGTGCCAAGAAGCATATTTCGGCGATTCAAAGTCCAGTGGTTGTAAAGAAAGTTTTCGCTCGTCTCGTTCTCGGGCGTTTTATCATGCTAGTGGAGATGTTTATGAGAGAAAGCATAATGGCCGACCTCGTCCTGTTCGAATGCCGAAACTTGTCCAGAAAGGGAAGGCGCGAACGAGGCGAAACCCTTAGCGTTAAGGCTGCATTTTGGCGATCAGGATGAAGTCCTGATCCCATATGACAAGTGCTGAAAGTGGAACTAGGGTAGAAGCTTATGAAGATGCGAACGAATGAAATTCTCCACCAACTTAAAAATCTTGCAAGGAAAGAAAAATGCCGAGCTGTGCTTCAAGGGTTCACACTTAACAAAGTCAATCGAATCCTGTTCTCTGATGAGAAACTGTTCGATTTGGACGCAAGTCATATCATCTAATATGACATGACCTGTGAAAAGGATAGAGAAGTCATATTCATTGTCGGTGATGGATTGCACTCGTCCACCATGAGCAAGTCTTCGATCCACTTCGTTTCACTCCTCACACCTTATAACGGCGATACTTCAGAGCAATATTTGTGAAGCAAATTTATATGAGCGAAATATGCAGCCCTGTGTGTACGATGCATTAATGTACTTACAGGGTACTTATAGTACTTACAAGGAGTAACTAATTATATTCCCCTTTTAGTAAATTACTTACTTATTTTGATTTCATTAATCTTTTGCACTTTACTTGAATTTATGAAGCAAATACTGGATTTATTGCACCCTCTGCAGGTTGGAATCCAATTCCAGATATCCCGGCTGGATTCTTCAGGGATATGAGGAAGTTAGAGAGCTTTCATTGTTACTACTGTGCCCTCGGACCAACACTGTCGACCAAATATTTGGAATTCCACAGTATAATCATGAAAGATATTATCATAGATGGCAACTCAATCTCAACTCTGCAGGTGGATGCGATCACAGGTATTATGAATTTTCTGCACTCACATCGAGTGCTCATAGTGATCTTTATTCCTATTGTCACCATTTCATTGGGTGCAGCACACGTGCAACGACAAGTTCTTTCCTGTGCGCGATAGTTTCATTTCCCCATTCCAGGTTTGCAGCCCAATACGGATCTAAGTATTTCGAGTAATGAAATTCGGGAATTGACGGAGGTATCATTTCGCCCCATGCTGGAGGTGCTCTCACGGGGCACTGGGTACATTAATATGTACTGTGAGATCTTCCTTGATCACAATGCTCCATGACGTAGTCTTTCACGCTCCCCCCCCTCATCCGGTTTTCTGCATTGCAGCTAACCCCGTGGAGTGTGACTGCAGCATAGCATGGGTAGTGCTTAATCCCTCATTTCTGGCAAGAGTGTGGGGTAAATGCACGGATGGAACGAATTTTCAAGACTTGGATCCGATCATTTTTCAAGACTGCGCTATGCGTGACCCTCCTTTGGAAGGCGACTATTCAACTTGGATCAACTCTGGAATGATGTAAATGTGAATACAGGGTGGAATTGATTCTTGGCCATGGCTACTCGAATCTGTCTCGAATATAGTGCTCCAGTACTCAAAAGCGATAAACGTTAAAGGTTCAAGGTTGTTTAGCGATATCAAGAGGTGATACACCATTTGAATACCATGTGTGGAGGTCAAGTGTTCCTTAATTTTAGCGTAGACCTACTTCTCTCCAAGCTAAATATTTCTATATTTTTTATGCTTATTATTAGTGGTTATTCAATTTTCTTACTGCATAGTCCCTTAAGTCAGAATTGCCCCCCTTCTTGCTTGTCCATAAAATCATTAGGTTTCTTTAAAAAAAAATAGTCACGGAAGGGACACAAAAAAGAAGTACTGCCATCGAACTGGGAGAACCTGCCACACACGACATTATTTATTATTTTAATTATCTTGAAAGCCTGGATGAGATCGCCCCTCCTTAACCTTCTCTCGAGGGTGTACTGTCCCAACACTTCTAAACGCTTCTCGTATGAACGTCCCTTTGCCTCCTTAACCTTTTCCTGGGCAAAGGGTGTCTATTGGACCCCTACGACGTTCCTTGTACACGTACATGTTATCTCCTGATTCCTCCATATGTCACAGATTTATCGCCTAATGTTTTTGTCAGAAGGATTTTCTGGCAACTGAGTAAAAGAGGAAAATGGGGGGAGGGGGAAAGAGGGGAATTCCTGATTTTATATTTACACCCATTTGGATACCATATGTCGAGGTCGACTGTTCCTTAATTTTAGATTAGGCCTACTCCTCTTCAAGCTAAATATTTCTATTTTTGTGATTTATTTTCTTTCATATAGGATATCCTAGTAGCTTACTGGCCCTTAAGGACCCTTAAGTCAACATTGCCCCCCTAATTGATTGTCCATAAAAACATCTAGTTTCTTCTTAAAAATAGTCACAGAAGGGACACAAGTAAAAAAGTCCCGTCTCAACCTGAGTTGCACTAGTGATTTACGCACCTTTAGTTGATTACCTCTCGTTCGTTCTCCGCCATCCCCCTAGCCTTGCCCTCACGCAAGTACTCTACCTTCCGTAATGATTCTCGGCATCGTCGGTCAAGTTTCAATCTATGGCATCTCTGTCCTCCGCTGTATACTCCATCCATCCACATCTCTAAGTAATCACTATCTTGTTCTGGTTCTGGAGACAGTGGATATTCTCCTTCACACCTGGAAAGAGAAAATATTATAAGGACAGAGGGAATGCACGAAGCGGAATTGGATGAAAGTGAATAGAGAGATGTGGAACAACATTCGTTGCCTATTATACAAATTTTTAAAAAAACATTTTTTCGAATAACAAATTCTTCGAACAGCGAATTTTTCGAATCAATGGGCGCGGTAGCGCATATTACCTTTCTTCAACCCCATCCAGCGACAAAATTCAACGGTCTCGTATTCCTCTCTGAAAGTATCGACGTGAATGAAATGTGGCATACTTCCTCCTATCTCAACACAGAATCACCCCAGCAAATTTGAAGCTCCATCTCCCCGACGTTGTGGAGATAACTGAATCTCGCTTTTGGAAGATGTGAAAGTCGTTCGGATATTTGCTTCTCCCCTTGGTAGCCGTTCCCGGGAAGTTTTTTGAGGAAAGAGACCAACCAAACGAAAGATACGTGCGTTCCTTTCCTCTTGTCTCCCAGAAGTGCATACACCAGAGGCACGGAGTTGTTGGCTTCCATTACATGAATGGTACACAGCTGTTCAAATAGTGTCGGAACTGTCTTAAAAGTGCCATCGACATAACAGTGCTCGAAACGTCCAAGAAGCTGCAAGTTTCTCTGAGTATAAAATATGAGAATCTGATCGTCTTCAGGTCCAGAGTCGAATACAAGAAAACCTCGTTAATTCGAAATCCAGGATACCAAAAAATACCGACTTCGAAATAAGCAGGTTCGAATTATCTGGTTTGGCCATTGTTATTTTGTAATACAAAAGGGGAAGGGGAACTAAATCCACGTGTTTTGCGCCGCGTATTCTCTTCATTTTGTTTGTTTCATGGCCGCTTCCCGCCAGCTTTTCAATGGTACCACGATTTTCAAGGAATGTGAATAGGTACCTGCTCATTAATACAAGACCGAATGGATATTTCGGTTTGTCAGCTCGTCAGGTTCAGGTCGTCCCTTCTCATGTACTTTTGCACCACAAGACAATATACCACGATTTTCAAGGAATGTGAATAGGTACCTGCTCATTAATACAAGACCGAATGGATATTTCGGTTTGTCAGCTCGTCAGGTTCAGGTCGTCCCTTCTCATGTACTTTTCCACCACAAGACAATAATGTCGGGTCTCACACGAGTTGCGTTTGCTGAATTTTTGGATGAACTAAGTGCCATTATCGGACAAGGCAATGAGTTCATTTTCGTCCTGTACGATGCTCAGGTGCACAAAAGGGTTAGTCCTCAATACCCAACCCTCTCCATTCAATTCCTCCCCCCCCCCCATTGGATGAACTAAGCGCCATTATCGGACAAGGCAATGAGTTCATTTTCGTCCTGTACGATGCTCAGGTGCACAAAAGGGTTAGTCCTCAATACCCAACCCTCTCCATTCAATTCCCCCCCCCCCCCCCGTACTCAAAGTCCTTGGTTGGAACGTGGGTTGGATGGGATAAATCCCATCGAATTCCCGTTCTCGCCCTTCAAAGCAGAAGGGAAAAAACGGAACGGTGCGTGTAGGCCTCAGTAGCTATCCCTAAGTTGGCAGCCGCAGTATTGAAGACCCATACCGATGCCAAATATATCGATGCAAATGAGGAACATCTGTGAAGAGTCAAATCGCAACGTGAATACGGATGCCTCATGCAGACATGCATACGAACATTCTTTCGATACGTCAATACGGCGTTTGCCAGCAAATTCATTCATGAACGAAGACAAAGGTTCGTCTTCCCGGAAAATTATATACACCAGAGTACGAAATGAAAAATATCCGCCTGATATTTTATTAGTGCTGGTTTTTTTCGCGAATACTAAGTTTCCTTTATTTTGAAGCATGAAACTTTAAATTCGAAAGCCAATTATTGGTAATTCAATGTTTCAAGTAGAAGTGTGCCTCTCCACAATAATCGACAAGAGTGACTTTTACTCATTACTCGGTGACCGAGATTTTCAGCGATAGAAGAAGTGATGAAGGTGGTAGTGTAAATGTTGCGTCCCCAAGTGATACTCATCATGGTGCAAATTTCTTCAAAAGACGGTCGTTGAGTGAAGGTAAGACAAGATCGAAAGCAGCATTCTGAGATTCCTTGTGGGGTGAAGGAGTGCAGGTGAGGGAATCCCTGAATTCCGATTCATGATTTTTCTTGTCAGTCTCTGCCCAGTACCACGGAGAAGATGAACATGAAAAATGCAGTGAATGCATGGGAAATTTTGCATTAACTCACGAGTGACGAGGTCCCGTTAATTCGGGCCTATCGATTCGGTCCGAGGCTTCCTCCAACCATACAAGTAGATGTCGAGGATCCACTCTAGCACTTCCAGGATGGAGATGAAAGACAGACCCGTGTAGAGACCCAATACCCCTCCCAACGTCCCAATGAAGTTCGACCACTAACCCATAAAATGTGTTGCGGACCGAATTATGATATATGGGAATCTCAGGCTATGAACCTATGAAGGATATCCACTCACGGGATATATGAGATACTCCGTGATTGTCTTAACTGCAAGGGTCTCATAGTAGATGTTCACCACAGCGAAACTTACTCTGAAGAGAAGGTTGAAAGGCACGAGCTCTTAGACAAAATATACAAATATAAAAATAAAAATAGTAGTTCATATCCCAATCGCCATATCGTCGAACTCCATACACTATCAAAAGCGACTGTTTTTACTCAAGCGGATTTGCTATGCGTTAGGGGCGACCAGCATGCATTTATTTCATGCAGTAATGTGAAAAGCAATTTTCAAAGGATTTAACTTTCTTCAAACCCAACCTCAACTTAACATCACCTCACCTTCCTCTCCCACCTTCATCCCCCACCTTCTCCCACCACATTCCCCCAACACCTTCCCCCCGCGACCCTTCTCTACGGATCTCACTAACGTTAGGACTGGGCCTAACCGCTGCAGTGTCTTCGGGTCACGCCTAGGCTTATCGTTTTTTCGATACAAAGAGACTCAATCCTCGACCTACGGACCAATTAGGCCAATAAGGATTTATCCATGGATTTCGAAGCATCTCGTTGAGGACATATAACGTTAGGCCTATTCAGTCTCACGGCACATTTAACAGAGAACGTATAACGTTAGACCGATTATAGATTTTTCTTGTTTCATGAATCGTTTCTGTGACTTCGGGAAACATTTGGCCTATCCAGAGTTCCTCGAACCGTCTCGAGTCGTTCCGAGAAGAAAATGCCTTTAGAAAGCATGACATACAAGCTGGTTGCCATTATGCTAATTGTGGGATGTTCGGAGGAGATATATTCGTATTCCACCAAATCGATCGCCTACTGCAAACAAACGTTTCATTCTCAGCTCGTCCCGTAAACTCAGTACAAAAATGTCTTCTGCATGAAAATGAGAAGATCCAGACAACCATGCTCAGGCCAAAGAAGGCATGAATCTGACGGAACTCCGACTCCTATAGACCGTTGTGACGCCCCGGTCCTGGCCTCAGTAGTGCGATTTTTATTTAATTACGTCAGATGAAATTAAATACTACCGCTTTACCACTTAACCTTCGATATTTATCCCGTTAAAAGCAGTGGGACTCGGCAATATATTTCGTTTATTAGGTCTCTTTTCTCCCCAAGAATTTCAAACCGGTATTTTTTTTCACATATTCTAAGAACGAGATTCGGTGATCTCCACAACCCGAGGAGATGGAGCTTCAAATTTGCTGGAGCAATTTTGTGCTAAGAGACGAAGAAATATGCCAACTTTCGTTTCTGTTTATGTTCTTAGAAAGGAACAAGAGACCGTTGGGTTTTTTTTTCTCCGGAAGGGATTGAAGAAAGGTAATGGGAGCTTCCGCGCCCATCGGTTATGTAACCACTACCATTTAACCATGTAACCACTGCTACTTTCACACAATCTCTAATGTTGACTCGACAGACTTCGGAAATTCTGTCTTTTCGTAGAAGGAGAGCAAGCACAAAGAGTAAAAGAGGAGAGGGTAGGTCCACTACTCTAGGTCCTCGTTGTGGAGGAGCGCTAAGTAGACGCAGCTCCTATTACTGGTCCTTTTACTCTTCTCTCTGAAAAAAAGATAAACTGATTTCATTCCTTTTTTTTATCACTATGTGCAGAGTGTGTATATAAATTTTCACTTACGAACAAGTTTGACGAGGACAATCACAGAACCCTTTAGAATTAAATTCCTGAAGCATCTTGTTCTCGATGTCTTCTGGACCTTTTTCCACGAATAACAAAAAATCTCTACATTTCAAATATTATAATCAAGATCATATTGCTCGCCTCCATGATGAAAAATCTCTCAATCGCTCACAAAATCAAACCTAGTCAGACAAGCGAGATTTTCCCATATGATGAAAATTGATTATCTTACATGCGGCTGCTCCGTCCGACTTAAAAACTTCTCCAGAGACGAATTTTCGGACGCAATTGAAGAGGCTAGGGTCATTTTTCACCCGGTCCACAATACACATCTCACGGCACAGCTGATTAAACAGAGGGAAACAAAATAATTAGAAGCGACTTGAAATGAACTGTGAGACGTCATCAGCAAAATCGTACTCGATTCGTGAATTCAAATTTGGTGGAAAGGTTGAACATGTGGAGGCCAAACCGCCTCTCGAGGTAGGAATCCGGAGCACAAAATCCGCCTTCGTCTGGAGGAAGTCGCTGCAAGAACATGTTCTTGATTTTGACGAAAGATATCGTTCCCATGCTCACTTCAAATCCGAGGGATGAGATTTTAGTATGAGTTGTAATCCTTCCTGCGCAATACGATTCGGAAGAAATGAACATGTCAAATCCATTTTTCTGCTTTGAATACTGGAAAGGCTCTCACCGATGGATTCTTGCCGTCGTGTAATGATAATTTCTCTGGGTCCCACAATTTGCGCGCGAATGCCCTTTCTCCGTCACCGTTGAAAGTGATGCAGTTAGGACGTCGTTTCGCTAGGAAGTCACTGCGAAAATTCATGTTTTCAAATGTCTTACCATTTCCCTACGAGATCAAACTTTGTTTCTCAAGCAAATTCACATTTCCAGACAGGAAAATGCAATGCAATTATATTTGAAAATATTGCATCTCTTTACGCGTTTCCAAGAGACTTACCTTTTATTTCCACGAATGGGTAGATGCAGTGGGTCTCCACTCCATCATTAATCGTGCAATTAGAATTATAGAAGAAGGAAGGGAGATCGGCTTTTGCCTGTTGGCATGTCCTATTCCACATGAGGTTCCTTGTCGGACACACTCATGTTCGCTTTTCTCTCCTTTTGTCCTACCGATATCCTCCCACCGCCAAGATGCAGACACGATTCATCGTTCCCTCCCTTTTCTGCCTCCTTCTCCCTTCCATCGGTCCGACAACCGGTCAATACCCATGTCCCAATCCGGAAGACATTTCCCCTTGCGCCTGCTCCGCACGTGAGGATAAAGTTTACGTCAGCTGCTTCAATGCAACCTCAAGCGACGACATCTTCTCCGCCTTCAACAACGCCGTTTGGCCCGTTACAAACCTCACGTGAGTAAGTTAGTGCTCAGCGAGTGATGGTAAGGCGTTATTGATCAAATTTCACTCATGCATGGCATTTTTACTTTGCTATTCCCATTCTGGAAATGTAAGAAAACGTTCTATTGGTGCCAGGAAGGAATATATAATGGAAGAACCCACCTTTCTTCCAGATGGAAATGATTCTAGGACGCAGATCTGATATGAACCCTTCATTCCATCATTATAACTAATAACTCGGCATGTGGACTTCGGGCAAGTCAGTTTTAAAGACTCATTCAAAACAAATTTTAAAGATACAAAAAAATTAATGTTTCTGATTTCGCCATCTGTAGACCAAAATCAGACGTGACGTGTTCTGACCCTCTCCAGAGTCTCCCATATGTTTTCTTCCAATGACATCCGGTAGTAATCATTGATTAGGGTCTCTGCTTTTATTTAGATCATTTTGTGTGAAACATTTTTGGAATAGTCCTGAAAGCAATGGGATGTAATTTTCAGAAGAAAAATCACCTCTAGGGAACTGGCTGGAAGAGATACGCCACCCGTAACAAAGTGGACATAATCTCTTGCTCTCTTCGCCCTGGTGTCCTCAAATGGTTGGTCTAATTCGATGCAAGCAATCTTCATTTTCTTGAAACTCTATATGATTTTATCAGTAACAGAATGCCGAAAATGAATTCCGAGCGTTGTCAGAAATAGCTACAAAGAGAATGCAAAGGAATACTGCAAAGGAATGCTATTCCTTTTCCCGGATTGAGATGCCTCGCGAGGGGGAGAAAATTGTCAACGTTCCGAGCAGTTTCACTAATCTCCACATATCTTACAGGGGATTCCATCTGGAACACAATTTTGACGTCCACGAGATCTCCGAAAGAATGTTCGGAGATATCTCATTCGAGGGAATCGGCACTGACTGGTGCGGAGTAGTAAGCGTCCGTCCGTCGGCTCTGATGCCTTCCAAAGATCGACTCGAATACATCTCCATGAATCGGGGCGTCCTGGAACAGTTTCCGTGGGACTACATGCAGCATGCCACAAAACTGGTGGCGATCGACTTCAAACATGTTACCACCAAAAAATGTGTTACCACCTGTGCAGAGCCCCAGTCTGGAGAGACTCGATCTTACTGGCAATCCAATAACCACGCTAGAGGCTGGCTCGTTCATGCCGAACTTGAAGGATATTAACCTTTGTGAGTTTCCTCTTCTTATGATCACCGACATGTCTCGCAAGTCCCCCCAAAGATAATGAGAACAATATTTATTGGGGGGCTTCAGGTACTCGAAGAAAGTCTTAGTCGCCCTTAGAATATGTCTACCTCCGTCCACCATAGTCGCCCTTAAAATGTGTCCACACCCGTAAATCGAGGCCAATTCTTCCCTCATTACTTTCCTCGCATTGCCGACTTCTCATGGCATCATGAGATCCTGTGAAATTCTTTATACGCGTCCATCCTTCTGACGGTACCTGGAATTAATCAACAGATCAGGAAAGTAAATTTGTATGTTCCCATATTTCTTATGAATCGGCAACTGATGCAACATTGCTTATCCGTTAGCACTCTTCATTTGCCTGGATTACATGGACTATTTAAATTCATGGACGTCGGTTTCACGTAGGAAGATTCGAGAAACATCGTAGCATACCGCACATCTCTCTCCTATTGTCAAGACAGCATGGCAGGTAGTGTTAGTTTGCCTGCTAAAATCCTAACGGGAGATTCCAGAACTATTATTGTACGTTTCACTTAATCTAAAAAATCGAAAAAAAAGTGTTTTCCCCTTAAAATCGAGAAAAGCTCGATTCGGTGTCTAGCAGGGTATATGCTCTTCGCAATTCAAAAAGTCATGTCTCGAACGAGGGCTAAAACACTATATTCTGGGCATTACTTTGCCTTACCCAGCACCAAAATAATATATTGCAATAAGAACAGATATCCAAATCATAATGCTGGGTCTTGTATTTCACCCCATGCAGATCTGAATAATGTTTCGGAAATCCAACTCGGATTTTTCGAGGGACTCACGGCCTTGGAGAAGTTTTATTGCTATCCCTGCTACCTGGGACTGACCCTGCGGAACGGTACCTTGGCATTCAACAGTCCATATTTGCGAGATGTGGATGTCCTAGCTGGTGGAATCTTAAGCCTGGAATCGCACGCAACCACAGGTTCTGCCACAATGAAATTGTAGTTTTTGTCGTTCATCACGCATTCAACATATGATAAGGTTTTTTTTTTTCGAAGTAGCAGTAGAGCATTTCTCCTATTTATTTCAGGTCTCATGCCCGACACAAGAATCAGTCTAGGTGGTAGCCTCATCTCGGAACTGGCGGAAGGGACATTCCGCCCCATGCTCGAGATACTCTCGCAGGGTGAAGGCTCCATCTCAGTGAGCAGTGAGATCTTCGACTGCTAGTCCGCGGATTCAGTGACGCAACCTCTATCATCTGCACGCCTCCTTTCGCGTTCCAGATCACATCGTTTGCGACTGTACGATCGCCTGGCTGGTGCTCAGTCCGGACTTTCACGGAAGCATAATCGCCTCCTGCGCGGATGGTGGACCGCCCATTCAAGAACTCGATCCAGAGGATTTCGCAGACTGTGCGACGTGATTGGATTCGCAGTGATCCGCGACTCCCCTCGATTGAAATAAAGAGCTTAGCTAGAGAAGTAATTGTCTCCGCTCTCTAGGGGATAGGAACCTTTTTTTACCATTTGGAGACCCACGTTTCTTTCATGACACTTGTGGAGAATTTTCGTTTTCTAAATTATTTCTTAGAACATCAGCAAACTTTTCAACTTTCAAAATATGCCATGATATGCAAGCATCAGAAACTTTGTCCATGCCATGCAAGTTCATAAAATCATCCAGGTAAGAAATTTATTGAAGGACCATTATTGGTTGCAACTAAGCAAAGTGCCTTGGCACGCACACGTATGCACATTCACTCACTCGCACACACACGCGCGCGCACGCACACACACGCACACACACGTCTGCATGGCTATGCCAAATTTCGATTGCTCATCTGAATCGCTCTAACGATTCACTTGGAGTGAATGCGGAAGCATTTCCACCACCTTCATATGATGTCCTGGATTCACGACTGTCCCGAGGAACATGAGTTTCCCTTAAGCCCATGCCTTGATAATTCAAACCTGAGGACCTCTGTAGCGAAACACCTGAGGTATTCCGGTTAAACATTTAGCGTTCGCGATCCTGGCTGCTAGCTAGGTCGAGCGAAAAATGTATACGACATAAATCCATATACATGAGAAGCAACTCTCTCAGTCATTCTGTACGTCATTCCGGGATATTCCTCTTAGACGGATGAACACATTTTAATAATTGAGATGTCAATCAAAAGCTTATGACCTAGAGGCCATACTTATTAGGTCAAAAAAAATTACGCTGGGAGTGTGGTTTCTCTGGTTCTCATGTTGTTCTTAGCGTCGGCGGCCTGCACGGGTCGACTTTTACGTGTGAAAACTTGACCAGCCGGATTCGAATCATGGCCCGCACCCGACCCGGAACGCAATCGTCGACAGAGCCTTGCTGTTCCGAGCCGCGAATCTTTTTGAACTGACTCGACCGGCCCGCCGCCCGCTTAGGCCTCTAAGCTTGAGAACTCCAGGGGCTGTATACGATATATTTATTAAAAGTAAGCCTAGAACCCTGCTAAGGTGTCTGCTTGAGTTAGCAGGGTACTCAATCAAGTCATTCAATATCCGTCTTATCACACTGCTTAACCTAGCAGAGTGCTAAGGGATGCCGAGCAAGCGTTACATTCTGGAACGGCCCTGTTTCTTCCGTGTCAGCATGGCTGCTTTCAAACGAAAAGCGATATTGGCATACAAGAGAAAATGGTTTTGCTGGGGAAATATCAAGAGGACTTTGTGATGGGGGCATGCCTGCGTCAAACGGTCTTGGTATGCATCTCCAACTGGATCTTTTTTCGGTTGTTCATACGTAAAGACGTTAAAATAGTCACGACGGCCCCCGACCCTTTGCGATGAACAACACATGCAATGTTGATGGTGCTTGCCCAAGTTGGAGTCGTACAGGGCTCTGAATGTAGGCAACGGAACCACATTTTCCCAAATATTACATTCACCATGGTCGTCCTATGTGCTTCATCATGTCGCACTCGTTGGCAGTCGGCAGGGTTCAGAAAAGGAGTCAGCAGGACTTTTCGGGCATGCATAGCCACTTTCTTCAAGTGAGAAACCAAAGGCTGCTCTACTTTGCCACTGGCCATACGAGGAGCTTAGCGGAGTACCCGGACATCGTGGGCACAACCGGCCAGCGTGCAGATACAGCTCGTACATTTCATCTCATATGCACTGTTGCAAACGCACATAACGTTTATTGAATAGTATCCCTTGCGATTGAAGTAATCAGGCTCATTAACTGTTGGAGCTTGAATTTGCATATGAATGCCGACGGTCACACCAATCACACATGGGAATTGACCGAAGGCATACCTTTCTTATGCCATTTGACCATCATCTGTTTGCGTCACAAAATGTGAAACCTTACTCTCGTGGCAAGTGCAACCTTTCAAAATATCCTACTTGCAGAAATATGGGATATTTCCATAGTCACTTAGCAAAGCTTTTAAAATATCCTGAAGCAACACAGACTTGAATAACGTGCAATATGTGGTGATATCTGGGAGCAACTGCTTCTATGTCCGCCTGAAGAAGTCCAATGAGGAAAATAAGGCTGCTTCTGTCAAATTGGTAACGCATGTACAAGTCGGAGTCGTAATAAACATCAAGCGGATTGATTCTGTAGCGAAGAACGCTTTCACGAGCAAGAGCTCTTCTTTAGAAGATATTCGACACTTGAATGAAAGTGTTACTCATGTAATTCACCAGTCCACTAATCCACTCTGCTAAGATATAAGTGATGGGGGACCCTCCCTTAGATTTGAGCAGTCCACTTCAGCTAGATGCTATGCTTAAGAAGGATATTGAATAGAGCCATCCATTCAAGTAGGGTGCTTAGCCGCGAAAAGTTAATGGCCTGCTCAAATCTAAGCATAGGAGACTGAGATGAGACCTATATTGAATACGGCCCCAGGTCTCTGATGACGTACTTGTCACAAGGGGGGACGGAGGGACCTTCGCAGATCTGCGCAAAAACTCATTTTCGTGTGGAACAGTTAGAATAATGGGCATGTTGTGGTAGAAGACAGGGTGGCGAAGCTTGCCCTTGGCATAGGAAAACGTGCAAGACAGTTATGTCGGGTTGTCTGAAACTCATGAAAACTTCGCAATACGCCGAAAAACCTCTTTCTTAGGGAAGGGTTGTGTGATTTCAATGCCCTTGAAATACATTATTTAAAACTAGGCATCAAATCACAAGTTCAAGATTTACATGATTGACTCCAGGTTTCTCTCTTAAAGCATTTAGTGAGTTTATTCCGATTTTCAGGGTAGGATGAGGTCAATATGTCACGGGTTTCGCTGGTCTTTAATGTTTAATGAAGTCAAAGGTAGCGGGCTTATGAGTTCTGTGCCCGTGACAAGCAGTGTTCCAACGAAACAAGTGGATTCTCACACACACACTACAAACACACCTTTATTAAGACATCACCAACAGTTGATGACAAACCGGTGAACACAAGCCGGTGAAGAACAAGCCATCAGACTCTCCTCTCCCGGTCACCTGCATTACAGTACCCAGCGGTAATCCTATTGCTCGATCACTACAGTAGGTAGTAAGTAATATATTTTGATCAAGTTTTCATCGAAATATGTTTCAAAATGATGAAAACATGGAGTTTTCTTTAACTCCAAAATGATTTAGAAATTATTAAAAGCGTTCAAAAATAAAGTAAAAAAAGGGAAAGGGGTCCGAGCGCATTTTGTGACACCCAAGATCTGTAACTTATTGGAAACCACAAGGCTAACGTTCCCCAATATTTCATGGATGAAATATTGAAATATTGAATTTCCCCGGGCAATGCCTGGTACTTCAGCTAGTCCTACATATTTTAAAATCTGGTTTTGCTACTTCGCGCAACTTCTTCTTTTTCATCAGGCATTCCAATAGGTGCTATGGTGAAATGCCAGATAACAGTGGTCGGTTGGTCACTTTTTTGACTCATTCTGTGTGTCCGCATTAACCATAGCGACCGGACAACACTGTCTGTTGTTCGTGTGCAAGCAATGCATGCTTGCACTTATTGCACTTGAATGCTTATTGCATTCCGATCTCTTTCCCCAAAACATCTCCGACTTTATCATATCACATGTCGCACTTTAAGTCTCCGTTATCACCCTCTGAAGAAATAGTGGGCTGACGAGTTACGTTGAGCCATGCATGAATGGAGTTCTCCTGAATTAAGACTTCTAACAAAGGAGAAACAGTTGTTACAATTCCATACTGCCTCACAATTCCTCGCTACTTTTACAGGACATTCAGTCTGGGACACAATTACGACGTCCAAGATTTCCCCGAAGGAATGTTCGGAGACGTCTCCTTCGAGAGAATCGTCACCGTCTGGTGCGGGGTGGGCAGCATCCATCCCTCGGCTCTCCTCCCTTCCAAAGATAGACTCCAAAGAATCAGCATGGTCAGGGGCGTCCTGGAACAGTTCCCGTGGGAGGAAATGCAGCATTTCACGCGAATCACGTCGCTTGAATTCCAATACAATCGGTTGACCGTATTGTTGCCTGTACAGAGCAACAGCCTGGAGTATCTCGGTCTTGCTAGCAATCAAATCACCACCTTGATGACTGGCTCGTCTATGCCGAACTGGAAGTCAATTTTTCTTTGTGAGTTTCACATTGAATTTATTGGCTTGATGATTAGATTGGTAGCTCGAAATTTCTACATTTTTCCAGCGTCTTGGTTCGTCTACACGTTTCAGATATGATCAAAGGCAAGTTCTGACCCAACGATATTTCTTACAAGACGCATCTCAAGGAGAAGCTATTGATGAAGCACCAGAGATGCTAATGAAAGTCAATCTATTAAGTATATTTATATCTTAGGAATCTATATAAAATCGGGAATTTTTACAACTTCACTAAGTACGGCATAAAATGCCTGCATCAGAAAAGTCAATCTATTAAGTATAAATATACTTAATAGATTGACTTTTCATTAGCATCTCTGGTGCTTCCTTTTACCAAGGTCTCACCGAGTATCGCTGTAACAGCTAGGGCCCCTAAACGGTAAGCCTGCCTTTCAAATAGAAAAAAGGAAATATTTTTTTCTGACTGAGATCGTTATTGATATCCAAGTTTGTGATTACAGTCATTGACTTCAATCGGAAGAGATCGAAATCAGGAAGTCGCCGGCCATTGGAGACCCCATCTCGTTGCAGTCTGCGAAGTCCTCCGGATTGAGTTCTTAAATGGGCGGTCCACCATCCGCGCAGGAGGCAATAATGCTTCCGTGGAAGTCCGGATTGAGTACTACCATATTCAAGAGTGCGAATTGTATCAGTACCTACTCACACAGTAAAAAACAGACTCACCTGATTTGTGACTACTGGTTTTCGACTGCTCAAAAAAATGGCAAGCAACAATGATTTGCCAAGAAGCGGGAACGTTAAATTAGCTTCATACACAATATTACAAATACATATTATATATTACACAATATTGCAAATTGTCAACACTGCGGAAGATGCTCAGCTGACTTCTAGAACACGAGATTGGTATTCTGCTAAGAACGGAATAGGTAAGATCGTTTGTGCTGAACTTTACATCCCGCTCTTGCCTTCCACTTTGTCAATCACCCACCTTTCCTCTGTTGTTCATATAGGTTCCGACAGGTTCTTCACTGCGCCTCTTTCCTTTTCCATGAGATCATATTCCCCCATCTGTTTGCCTCACCCGTCCGTCTATCCGTCATGTCTTTTGTCTCACTACGAAAGGCCTCGCCAAACAACATTAATAATGCAACGTTCGCGCACTAACGTACCCAATGTTCTTTCCGGACAGTTCTTTTCCTCATAGTCGCACGAACTTGTTATCCCATCTTTGAAGTAGCGTCTTCTCTAACTTCATTGCGGATTTTCAACTAATCGATTTGTATTAAATGGCGATGTCAAACTCTACTCCTTTAGCCTGTTTCACTTCATAACACAATAAGGAAATAGACATTAATTATGTATTTGTTAGACCACCGGTGTACAAAGAACTCGACCTTTGCATGCCACATCAGCAGCTAGACGTCTCTAGCGACTTGTCTAAATGATTGTTCTTTTTCACATTCGTAAAACTTTTCCAAATATTGAGACTGTTGCATCAGCCCAAAAACATGGAAAATCAAGATGTTAGGTGCTCCAATTGAGAGACGTGAAATACCGAGTGCCATTTAATAAATAAATAAAACTTGTAATTTGCTCAGTAAAAAAAAACCGATGAAAACCTGTGCTGCGATCCAAAAAGTGCTTTGTGCGAAAAGTTTCAAAAAGAACTTGAAGTTAATTTCTCTTGAAATGGTGCACGGGAGTCCAAGAGTTCAAAGATGGTGGCAGCACATCAGTTTCCAAAGTTGGTGCCTGAAAAGAAACTATGCACGAATTGCTGGGGGAAAAAAATTGACGGAGCCTTGAAGCCGAGTGTGTACCTGTCTCTGTATCTGTATCCGATCCACAATGGACAATTACTTCAGGCTCAAGTACATCTTCAGTTGGGAGTGGTGGAGTCGATGAACCATCTGAAGAAAATATTGTTCAACTGAATGTGATCCTCAAGGAACTTCATGCGACTCCAATCAAGCATGAGGGACTGAGGGGCGTGGAAAAACCTTTGCAAATAGGAAGTCGGAAGTTTCTGGAGATAAGAAAGATCTAGGCATTAGCTGAAAAAGAAAACTTCGCAGTTTTCAAGCAGTACAACGGTACGTCGCGACGAAGAGATTGGTGCCGACTCGGCAGCACAGTTCCGTGAGAAAGCGGATTCTTTCGTGAGGTACTCTATGGCGCACAGACAACTCGGCTTCTCATTTTTGGAAGGGGCATCGATGACACGTTTGAAATCACTGATGACTTTATGGAATCTCAACAACAGGATCTGCTTCATTAGACTGGAGAAACTGCATCGAAAGACTGAAGTTGCCTCAGGAAAATTCGACTTTTGTCACAACAGTCGGGTCTCCCAATTGTAATTCAGATAATATTTACTATTTCTTCATTGCATCAGCCACCTTGAGATGCATTGTAAAATTGTTCCGAATTCGAAGCATGCGGTAATCACAGTCAATTCTTCAAAATTGACAAAAGCTTGTAAATTTTTCATTCGAGCGAGGGTTCATTGCTCTTCTTGAAGATAGAAGATATCGTGGCGAAGCACACCGATATTGCGTATCACACCAATTTCCGTTCGCCTCGTTTAGGAAAAGCGACGAAGAGAGCGTGGGAGCTGCAGGAAGGAATCATCATGTTTCTTTTGGAAACGAAGGGTAAAGATGAAGATTTTCCAAAGTTGAAGGCACACACATTGGCTCTCTGGCTTTGCCTCCGCCGTGGACTTTATGTACGTGGACGCATTTCAACGACTCGAATCCGAAACTGCAAGGCAAGGGAGTCCCTGCGCAGGAACTCGACTCGACTCTGAAAAACGTTCCAAGTCGAGCTACTCCCGTTTACGAGAACCAGAAGGACAGCGCATTCTCGCATTTCCCCACTTTGCAGAGTATCGCCGTGTATACGGCTGATGAGTACAGCAAGATTTCGAGTGACTCGTGTGAGTTTTGCCGTCGGGTTTTCGACTATGAGAAAATCGAGAAGGAGCTCGAGTCGCTGTCTTGTCCATTTACCATTTTGACTCTATGAAAGCTCCAGAGGAACTTCAACCGAAACCGATCGACTTAAAGTGCGATTTATCTCACGAGGAAAAGTTCAACTCTGGTATAACTCATCACCGAATGAAACAAAAATTCTCTAACTTGCGAGCACATGCCAAGACAATGCCGGTGCTCTTCCGTTCCACTTACGTTCACGGGGAAACGTTCTCGTCCCAAAGCAACAAATCAAAGTTGAGGATAAAAATGACTGGCCAGCATTTGAGCACAGTGCTACTAATCTCCGTGTCAGAAATAACACCTGACTTCAAAAAATATCATTTTAAAAAAACCGTGGGCGGCTGCAC
This sequence comes from Darwinula stevensoni, assembly GCA_905338385.1. Classification (NCBI taxonomy): domain Eukaryota; kingdom Metazoa; phylum Arthropoda; class Ostracoda; order Podocopida; family Darwinulidae; genus Darwinula; species Darwinula stevensoni. Next base: position 21,989 of record CAJPEV010001690.1, read on the forward strand.
GTGTGCCACTAAGATGTTAACAACTTTAAAATTTATTTTTCACTTCGAGTATTCAGTGCTCCTGTGGCCAGGTAGGCTTTAGTGTTTTGTCATGTGGCAAAAATGTTAACACGTTTGCCCAGCCCTATCAAGGCGTATCGATCTCCCTCCCCCCCCCCGTAATCGTCCTTCCCAAGAGTGTTTAATACCTTGCGACGTTTCCTGCCAAGCATCATTTACAAGGAACCAAAGAACACGGACATTTCATTTGTTATCCCTACATTCGAGACAGATTCATGGAGCCAAGGACAAAAACAATTTCTTCCACCATGTTTCCACATTTACTTCATTCTGGAGTCGATCCAGGTGGAATAGTCATCTACTAAAGTAGGCTCGCTTCTAGCGCAGTCTTCAAAAATGATCGGATCCAAGTCTTGAAAATTCGTTCCATCCGTGCATACACCAAACACGCTTCCCAAAAAGGAAGGATTGAGCACTACCCATGCTATGCTGCAGTCACACTTCACGGGGTTTCCTGCAATACAAACAGAGGGGTGGGGCTAAAAGACTACGTCATTGAGGATTGTGGTCAAGCAGGATCTCACCGACTATATCCATGTGCCCAGTGTCCACTGAGAGCACATCCAGCATGGGGCGGAATAATACCTCCGTCAATTCCCGAATTTCGTTATCCCGAAAAGATAGACGCGTGTTGGGCTGCAAACCTGGAATGGCGAAAAGACACGATCTTGAACAAGAAAGAACGTGACGATGCACATGCGCATCACCCAATGACACAGTGGAAATTGGAATTAAGATCACAATGAGCACTCGATGCTACTGCAATCAATCGATAATACCTGTGATCGCATCCACATCCAGAGTTGAGATTGAGTTACTACTTATGACAATCCGTTTAAAGGTTGCACTGCGGAATTCCAGAGACTTAGTCGACAGTGTTGGTCCAAGGGCACAGGAGAAACAAAGAAATTCCTCTAATTTTCCCATGTCGCTGAAGAATCCAGTTGGGACATCTGAGACAGGATTGGAATCTGCAGAAGGAGCAATAAATCCAATTTTTTCCTTTAAATTCTAGTGAAATGCAAAATAAATGAAATCAAATTACGTAACTATCTCACTAAAAGGAAAAAATGATCAGTTTCACCTTCTAAGTACATTAACGCATTTAACACCCAGGGGTCCATAATTCCTTGTGCAAATTATTTTGCGAAGTGGATCGAATACATGCTCATGGTGGACAAGTAGAACTCATCACGAACTATTGTTTGATGTAACCTCTGCGTCCTTTTAACAGAGCTTGTTATATTGGATGATCTAATTCGTTTCTACTTGGAAATGCTTCTCTTCTGAGAAGATGGAATGATCGACTTCTTCAGACGTGAACCTTCGAAGCGCAGCTCTAATTGAAAGGATTCGTAAGTGGTCTTATGCTAGCTGAAAAAAATGCTCCGTTGTCAAATCTTCCCTAGGGGGTTTTATTTACTTTGTAGCGGCTTCTTGGATGAATAATAATTGGGAACGGCGAGGGGGAGCGATAAGTGGCAATGGGTAACTTTGACGATGTTCGTACATGGAAAAATGATCTGTCAGTGGTGATATAAAAGGCGCTGCACATTGGAATAATTTCAATGAGACGATTCGGGGCGAAATTCTCCGCTTCTTCCAGATTCAAGATTTACTTGGCACTTTGCACAACCAACCACAATGTCTTAAACAAAAAGCCAAAAGGAGAAAAACCCCTCGCCTCACAAGGATCTTCGCCGAATTGGTACGTGTGCCCAATGAACACATGCGGGAAATGTATTGAAGATTTACTCTGATCGTAAGGCCGCGAAGGCGCGTCCACAGCGAATTTATTTTCCCTGTGGAAAGCCACTCACGAGTAGTTAGGTATGCTATCCCAAAAAAAAAACTTAGCTCTTTAGGCAAGAGAAGGAAACGTTCCCTCGTGCAGATCTGGAGGCCTAAGGCGGTGAAGCACATATTGGCTCCAGTCTCACATTCAATGCGATCCTGTGTCACCATCCTTCTGGCTAACACACGAATTCAATGAGAATGGGAGACGTACGCGCCTACGTCTCGAATGTGCTTCCAATGAGGGCAGTGGGTAACGCATGGGAAGCAAAAAGATACCACTGACGGTCCCGTTCTTTCCGTCTGTGTGTCCATGCGTCCGTGTGATCTAGTTTCCATTTGTTACGTTTTGGTCTTACGTCGATGACTAAGATGATTGTGAACCTGACGAAAGCAAATATTGTCAAGCAGGCAGATATGAACAAGATTCAGGCGGAGCTCTCTCTTTCTACGAAATTGCCATTTCATAGCAGTCTGATTCGAAATTTGGTCGTAGATAGGAGCCCTTGAGGATCTGCATTGCAATTCGCGTGCGCGTTTTTCATTGAAAAGGAGCACATCTATCCTCATTGCCTACTCGAAAGAAAGATTCGACGATATGGACCAAGTCATTCATTTTTTAGTCGTAACATTCATAGCTTTCGCACTTACTCAAGTTGAGGATTCTGAGATTTGGGAGAGACCATCCTGCCTCGACGTGAGATATTTCATTAAACATGATGTCGATGTATTCGAGACTTGCACTTTGAAGCAGCGGCAAACTGGTCAATGCATTGAACTGCAGATCGAGCTCCTTGAGGTTGATAAGTTGAGGGAGGATCTCCCAAGGGAATTCTTCCAGGGAGCTGAAACCGATGATCAAACTCCAAAGGCGATCTTTCGAGGGTAACAAGGTCGTAAAATGGAGGCTGGTCACGGAGGTCAGGTCGACGAAGATTTCCTCGAAACTGATATCGCCGAAAACTCCTTCGGGCAACACTGAGACGTCATTGTTCTCTTTCAGAAGAAACCGTCTGCAGACAAGAGTGAGAAAATGAATAAATTCCAGCTGCATTGAGTTACACGCGTGATTTTGATCAATCAGCTATACTGAACCTGAGGATTCCATTTAGAAGGACCTGTTTAAAAGATTTGACCCAGTTTTATTCAGTCAAGAACATAATCGCTCTTTGCATAATTTTCCAAATATAGTTATGCTAAGTAACATATGCAGTAAATCCGTAACCTAAATTGGCGGAAACTTCTTCCAATTCCACACCGGGGGCTGTATAAAACCTTTATTGCCACGCACTGACTCCCCGTGCATTAAGGAGTGTAGTTGGACTCAGGCTTCTTATCATGGTTTCACCGCGTCATTGATGAGACGCTGGAACCTTCATGTTGATTTTCGAAAAGATTCAATTACGCCATGCACTGACTCAATAATTTGGAGCACCAGGGCCGGATCAATAAGTTGCGAGGGTCTGGGCATGTGAATTCCTGGGGGCACCTAGCCCCCCCCCCCCCCCTCCGCATCTTGACACAAATAGTTAATATTTTTAATTTCCCTTGGGGTGCACCTTGAAGAATGAGGCCCGGGGTAATAGCCACCTTTCCCACTAGAACCTCAATCCGGCCATGGGGAGCAGACCTACCTATCTAACGTGAGTTTGCAGCAACCAGTATCACAAAAACGATTAAGTTTTAATTAGTCAAGGAATCCATTATCGAAGCATCAACTGAAGTAACGGAATTACCATATCAGGGAAAGAGGTATTTTCCTGTGTAAAACCTTTCGTGGAGTAATCGAGTAACTGAAAGAAAGATAGCGTTGGATAGGAAAGTTTCCAGTGGTATTTTTATTGTCTGTTTTCCACAGGCATCCTGACATTTTGCATTGCGAAAAAAGGGAACGACGAACGCAGGGAGTGATTTTGTATTCACTAGGCGGCTGCACTTTCCTTTATTCTTACCTCACGACCACTGGGATGTGAAAGAACGATTGCTTTCCTGAAACTTGGTGTTACGTTAATTCTGCTTGGTGTGGATGGAGCTCTTTCCTCATAACATCAGCTTACGTGAGATTTTGGAAGGGCCAGTCAACGTCATTGAAGGGATAGTGGATTTCGTCACTCGAGTTCGCCTCCGAACAGTCCACATTCACAGTACGGTCGATTACATCTTGGGAGCATGTGCAGGGGAGGATTTCAGTAGAATCGGGACAAAGAATTTGCCCACTTGTCCCGGGAACGGAATAGAGGATGAAAAGGCAGAAGAAGTTCAGAGCCTCCTGCATCTTTAAGGTGTGCGAGACTGAGAAATGGTTATTAGAGAGGACCGGTGCGGATTGGATCACATCGATGCTCCTTTTGTAGTGAAATGGGCCTGTCCTCGCGGATGTGAAAACCCACACGTTGGAAATGGATAACATCGTGTGATAACGTGTCGGAGAAATGTTTTCCTTGTAAAAGAGCAGGTGATACGGAGCCTATTGCGTGTCATACCCGAGAGAGTGCCATTATATCACAACATGGAAGAAGGAAAAAGCAGACCGCTCTCCGTATTTGCTACGAAGGAAATGAGGCACCAATGACGGTATCATTTGCCTTTGCTAGAAATCGATTTTTTCGGACTCATATAGGTATCTCTATGTTTCCTCGTACTATGACTGCGAAAGCGAATGTCTCTTTGTCTGGATTCCTGTCTGTTCTCATCAACTGACCTCTTCCTGTTCAGGCGCTTTTACCTTCTGAGTATTTCGACTATTGGACCATTGGACATGAAATACATTTCTCTTTTTATACAACTACTTTTGCGACTATTGATGTTTATTGATTTAATTCTCATTGATGTATTGATATCTCAAATTATGGTTTGACGGTAAACATTCGACTACATACATTCAAACTTATTTACATATTTCTTTACATATGCTTGTTATGCTTATTTCGAATACATATACTTATATACATTCATATTATGCATATACACGTACCTATTATACTCACGTACTGTATGCATACGAGGTGTGATCAAAAAGTTCTAAGACTTAATTTTTTATGACACAGTGGTGACTCTTTCAGACAGCTGATGGTTATATTCTTTAAACTAGAGCGAAAACAAGACGAAGCTCTCTCGGCGAGGACTCAAAAGAGAATGGGAGGAATGGACGCAGTCACCTTAACGGCAGGAGAAATGTTTTACACTCCAAGATATGGCGACGGGTGTTGCTTTGACGATTTCAGCATATTTTTTTAGCATATTTAGCATATTTTAGCATATTCAACATAAGTTTCTCCACTTTTAACACAACTATTCATCGCTGTAGAAAATTCCATGCTTTGGCAATTACCACGCAAAAGGAACACTTATGCATTCTTCTTTTTTTATCAAAGGGAAGTGTCATCAATGTAAATAAGAAATACTCCTTCAGAGGAAGAGTTGAAGGAAGGGATCATCAAGTTGTTGCATCACGACTATGAGCGCATGATGTTTCCTGTAACTCCTCCGGGTAACGCTGGAACTCTCCAATCGTCTCTCAGATTAAACTGTCTACAAACACAGTGAGAATATTATTAAATTCCATCTGCATTAGGGTACCGCGGTGATTTTAATTAATGAGCCCTACTGAACCCGAGGATTCTATTGTGAAAGACATGCTTTAAAGATTAGACTCAGTTTTCTTAAGAGTCCAAAACACAATCGCTCTTTGATTTATTTTCCAATGAACGTTAAGGGAATAGTCAACGTTAAGTGAAGTTTTTGCCAATCTTAATTACCGAATACTTCTTCCAGCTTCCCCCTGGGACTGTACGAATCCTTCATTGCCACGCACTGACTGACGTATTGAGGATTGTTTTTGGACCAAGGATTCTTCTCATGGTCTCACCGCGTCATTGATGAGACGCTGGGACTTTCATGTTGATTTTCGAAAAGATTCAATTACGCCATGCACTCACTCAATAATTCGGAGCACCAGGCCCTGATGAAGAAGTTGCGAGACCAAGGACAAGCGAGTTCCTGGTGGGGGGAAGGGCTCCCTGGGCCTCGCCAATCCCCCGCTACTTTGCAGAAATACTTAATGTTTTTAATTTTCTTCGGGGTCCCCCATGGAAGAGTGAGGCTTACGGCAACAGCCCCCTTCTCCCCGACCACATAATCCTGCCCTGGAGAGCACACCTAAGTATCTAACGTGAGTTTGATGCAAGCACCCATACGAAAGCGTTGAGATTTTAATTAGCCAATGAATCGATCGTCCAAACATCGAACGAAAGGACGGAAATGAAATTTCCAAGAAGAGAGGTATTTTCCTGTGTAAAACTGCATCCGTGGAGCCATCGAGTAACGGATAGCCCCTGTGCACGTTGGACAGTAAAGCTTGCAGGAAACTCTTTAGTATGTGTTTTCCACAGGTATCCTGACATTTTTCATAGCGAAAAACGAACGTCGAAAACTGGGAATCATCTGGTGTTCACTTGGCGGCTGGACTTTCCTTTCTTCTTACCCAACGACGACTGGACTGTGAAAAAACGAATGCTTTCCTGAAACTTGGCATTACGTTAATTCTGCTTGGAGTGCATTGAGCTCTTTCCTCGACCTTGCTCATAACATCAGCTTACGTGAGATTTTGGAAAGGTCAGGCAACGTCATTGAAGGCATATTGGATGTCGTCACTCGAGGTCGCCTTCGAAAAGTCCACTTTCACACTGCGATCGGTTCCATCATGGGAGCAAATGCAGGGGAGGAGATCAGCAGGATCGGGACAAAGATTTTGCCCGCTCGTCCCTGGAACGGAATAGAGGAGGACGAAAAGGGAGAGTAAGGTCAGAGCCTCCAGCATCTTTAAGGAGAGCGAGACTGGGAAATGGTTATTAGAGAGATCCGGTGTGGATTGGATCGCCTCGATGTTCCTTATGTAGTGTACTGGGCCAGTCCAGGTACGACGTCACATACATTAATATATTTTTTCTGGCAGGATGAAAACTCAAATATCATATATGTCTCTTTCATCATCCTGCTAATACTCATTGCTTCAAATTCATAATCATAGATCAAGAGAGCACGTTCGCCAGTTCCGCAATCATGCCCGTAAGCAGTTACATCTTCGTATTGCATCTCCCACGTTCTTCATTCTTCCTCATTGCAGAGAACCGGATCGCGTGCGACTGCAGCATGGCCTGGATCTTCCTCCGACTTCGCGGATCTCTCTGTCCTCAGCTCTTCCTTCCATCGCAGTCGTGAAAGACAGCGGCGATACCCTTTAACGCGTTATCGTCTCTCTCCGACTTCATTCTCACGGATCATTCATAGCCAGACTTCGAGTTCGACTGGGATTGGCCGGTCTTGCAGCTTTACTGAAAGGGCCTTCACACAAAGGAAACCTGGAATTTTCTGCTCAACGGGTATGATGATTACGTAAAATAAACTGCACGACATCTTATATATCGTCACGGTAAGGGGGAGTAAGTGACCCTAGACCGATACTTTAATCAACCGCCACTAGATGCCGCTAGGAAGCCCCTTCGATCGTGAATAGCAGGCGTACATGAAAGAAAAAGTTAAATTTCCATCTCGGAATGAAATAGCCAAGGAAGCCTCTAGTGACCCTAGGCAGGTAGTTGGAACGAGGAGTTGACGTGTCCTAGCTCGGAACCTTAAAGGACATCCGGCCCCGTCAATGATGGCCTCACGGTCACTAGGGCACTTGCAAACTCAAGAGAAAACCCAGGGAGTGCGTCTTATTCCCCGCGGGGGGGGGAAAATAACTTTACCTTCCACTGACCATACATCCGTTTGGCGTATATGTGCCACCCGGACCTAAGCCAAGGGACTCCCGGCCGGGTCTGTCCCCTCGGGTGTTCAAGGCCGGTCTACGCCCTCGAATAGAACGGGCAGTGAGCATGAGAATTACTCGTAGCACTTTTACATCTATGGGTGCTTTGTAAGGTTGCTTCACCAAATCACAATGCTCTGCCTCCCTCGTTATGCTTCTAGCCTTTCCTAAGATTTAAGAGGGAGAAAGACGAGGAGCGAACATCCCTGTGATGGTACATTCCCCTTTTCATAAAGTCGTCAAATCCATAAAGCTGTCCTCTCTTCCCTTCATCCATGCTGTGGTATATTCATGGTCCTCTCTTGGATGAAACCCGCAATAGGCTCCATGTCACCTGCTTTTTCACAAGGAAAACGTCTCCCTAACGCATTATCACACGATGTTATCCATGTCAAAAATGTGCGGATTTTCACATCCGCGATGACAGGTCCAATTCACTGCAAAAGAAACATCGAAGTGATCCAATCCACACCTATCTTCCCTAAAACCCATTTCCCAGTCTCGCTCACCTTAAAAAAATCGAGGAAAATCTGACCGCTCGGCGTCCCATCGGAGCAGTCCACCCTCCCACTGCCCGCATATGCTCCGGCGCAAGTGCAAGGAAGGATGTCACCGGCATCGGGGATAGGTTATGCCCAGGAATGGAAGGAAAGAGTACGAAGAAGGAGGGATGTGGAGGATTTTTTCATTCAGAAGGCGAGTGCCCTGGGACAAGCGCGAAGGGAAGACTGGAGGGAATATTAATACCCAGACTGCCCCTTCTTTCTCTCCATATCGGACGTGAATAGTCGCACCTGATAGTTCCGGAGTTGAGAAATAGTCACATGAATCTACAAGAGAGAGATACGGAATGATAGCTTAGTTTCTCAGGCGAAAAAATCCCCCAACGAGGGGGATTCCTCCATACTGACGACGATGGATACATTTTTTATACGTGGCATCCCATGTCCTTAATCGTGAATAGGATTCCGTGGTCGACAATGGCGGCCAGGAAACGTTGGCCCTTAATTTTTTTTAGGAATGATTTTTTCAACTAAAAAAAAACCTTGTCATCTTTTCGAGATATGATTTCATAATTAAAAAAATGATGTCTTTTATGTCGTGCCTCCTCGCTGCAGGTTGGGTTGTTGCCACTTAACTTGAAGCAACCGGCATCACAGCTAAAGTAATTTGGAATCAGGGGGAAGCCCGACATATTGTGACATTTTAACGCCTCCGAAATGGAGGCTTTCTTTTCATGCTCCAATAGCGCAGATGGACTCGAACGGATTCCAATCCGATATCGGAGATTCAACTCGGATTATTCGAGGACGTGGAGACCCTGCAAGCATTTTTACCTTTTCGAGATGCGGCTTGGGACGGACTCAGTTCAACGGTCCATTCTAGCTCCACGGTGAGAGTTTCCAGAATCTGTATTTAGATGACAGCAGCATCGCAGCCCCGGAATCGCATGCAGTCCCAGGTACGACGTCATATACATTAATAGAAATTCTTCTGGTAGTATAAAAACTTAAATATCATAATTTAATACCTCTTTCATCATCCTACTGATATATTAATTCCTTCATATTCATATGAAATCGCATTTCATGCACTCACCCGTTTCAGGTCGTGCATTCCCGGCTCCCCAGCCGACATGTACATAGGCGATTCACTCCACGAATCGAGAAAGCAGCGAGGAGAGTCCACCGACCCCCATGGCCGGCGTTCGAGTCGCTCTGGGACGGCAGCCGTTCCCTCCGCAGTGAGATGGCTCTTGGGAGGCGGATGGCAGCGGACGGCGCTCGCTCTCGGGCTGCCTTTGAGGATGCGTAGGGACAGGGTTCGATCGGGATGCTTCGATGTCGTGGGGGGAGGAATGACGTTTTTCTTGGTGGAGTTTGGGGCAGGTGGGCGTGCTCTCGATTCTGCATTCGAATCTGCCTTTTCCACCTCTTGCAGGGCATCTCGAAGAAAAACAGAAGGAATGTGAAGTGAACGAACAATTTTATTGTAACGAAATACGTCTGCATTCAATTGCGAATCAAGTATGATGTACGGTAAATGTAAATGTTTTGACAAGCGTAGGTAGTTTTTTGATGCAATCGGTCCTAATTTTTTCATCCAACTGTTTTTTGGAAGCAGCAGACTTCAAGTAATAGATGAAGAAAGCACGTTCGCCAGTTCCGCAATCATGCCCGATGACATTTACATCTCCATATTGCATCTCCCACGTCCTGCGCTCTTCCGACTTCGCGGTTGTCTCTCCGTCCGCAGCTCTTCCTTCCATCGCAAACCGTGAAAGACAGCGGCGATGCCCCTTAACGGGTTATCGACTTTTCCGACTTCATTCCCGCGGAGTATTCGATTGGGATTTGCCGGTTTTGCAGCTTTACTGGGTGGGCATTCTCTAAAGGGAGACCACGAAATTTCTGCTCAACGGGTATGATGATTACGCAAAAAACAGCACATGTTATTTATTGTCGCGGTAAGGGAGCAAAAGCCAGTTACTCTTGTGAAAGGGGGAGCGATTGAGCCTTGACCAATACTTAAATACTCCGCCGCAAGATGCCGATAGTGAGCCCCTGTCGACATGGATGGCAGGTGTACATGAAACTAAAAGTTAAATTTCCATCTCGGAATGAAATAGCCAAGGAAGCCTCGAGTGACCCTAGGCAGGTAGTTGGACCGAGGAGTTGACGTGTCCTAGCTCGGATCCTTAAAGGACATCAGGCCCGTCAATGATGGCCTCACGGTCACTAGGGCACTTGCACATTCGAGAGATCACCCAGGGAGTGCGTCTCCTGTCCCGGGGGAGGGGCGGGGAAACGCACTTTACTCTTCCACTGACCATGCGTCCGTGTGGTTTGTATGAGTGCCTCTCGGACCTAAGCCATTAACGGCCGGGACTGACTCCTCGGGTGTTCAAGGCCGGTCTAAGACCTCGATTGGACGGGCAGTGAGCATGAGAATTACTCGTAGCGCTTTTACATCTATGGGAGCTTTGTAAGGTGGCTTCACCAAAACACCATGCTCTGCCTCCCTCGTTATGCTTCTAGCCTTTCCATAAGAAGTAAGAGGGAGAAAGGCGACGAGCGATCATCCTTGTGATGGTACATTCCCCTTGTCATAAAGTCGTCAAATCCAGAGGGCTGTCCTCTCTTCCCTTCATCCATGCTGTGGTATATTCATGGCCCTCTCTTGGATGAAACCCGCTATAGGCTCCATGTCACCTGCTTTTTCACAAGGAAAACGTCTCCCCAACGCATTATCACACGATGTTATCCATGTCGAACATGTGCGGATTTTCACATCCGCGAGGTTGTTCACGCGGATGTCTCTCCGTCCTTGGCTCTTGTTTCCGTCGTTTTGCGTCGCAGTCGTGAACTACAGCGACGATGGCCTTTAGTGGGTTATTAGGGGTTCTCAAACTGGGGGGGAAAGGTCAAGATAGTATTTCATCTATTCGTCTACTGCAATGTGCAGTTTTAAAAAATTATGGAATATTTTAATTGTCTCATTTTTTAATGGATAAAGGTCACATTTTCTTCAGGTCTTTTTGGCTCTTTCTCATGGAGTACAAGACTAAATGAATGGGATTCAAAGGGCAGATTTCACAGCTGAAGGATGTGAGCGTCGCTCTTAATAAATTACGCGCATGATAATCCGTTTCCTAGCCGTGACCCGATCCCTGAAACGTTGCGATATTTCTAATTTCTTCCATCATCGCTCGAAAAAGCATCCATGGGGTAAGATCAATTCCTAAGTAATACTCTTAGAGGGAGAGGGGGGGGGGGGGGGGGGGGGGGAAAAAATTTGGATGANGGGGGGGGGGGGGGGGGGGGGGGGGGGGGGGGGGGGGCGCAGAGTAAAAAGTTTGAGAGCCGCAGGGTTATTGAATCATTCCGACTTCATTCCCGCGGATCATTTATTGCCAGACTTCGAGTTCGATTGGGATTGGCCGGTCTTGAAGCTTTACTGGATGGGCCTTCACAAAAAGAAGGAAACCTCGAAATTCATGATCAACGGGTATGATGATTACGGAGCCAGTCTAAGCATCTCGAGACGAAGATATTGTGAGGTTGCGTTCCTGCCTCCTCGCTGCGGTTCATCCAGACGCTTTTCCCCGGGAAGGGGAAACCACTGCATTCATTTTTTTTCGCTGTTTTGGGAGCATGGGAGGTTTCATCTTCCCTTTTAATCGCTCTGGAAAACTTTGTTAACAGAGATACTTCTCTCCAAAGAATAAATAAATATTCTCCCAACGGTACTTAGAGACTATCCATTAACCAACTTAAAAATAAAATTCAAACTTTTGCTCTCATCAGGCCACCATACCTGAAAGTCTTGAAACATGCAAATTAGAAATTGCAGACTTACTGTTTGAATGAAAATATTAACAATCCTCTTTTCTTCTTCGCCTATCTGATCTGGTTTCACAAGGGGCGACAACCAAGACGGCAAAAAAACAGGTGTAACAAGGAAACTCAATCTTGCCAGGAAGGCCTCTACTTCTCCTTTATTCTTCACAGAATAAACCCAGTCATCTGATATGGTTTTCATCGAATATGTTGCAACGTCACCAACAGTCGACGAGACCATCGTAACTTGAACAGTAGCCTCAGATAACTTTTTGGGGAGGGAGCCTAATAAAAATGACATCGATATTGCTTACGATCACGGATCTTTCCATCTACTCCGAAGTTCAACCGATAAATGCAACATTTATAAAATGTTCAACATTTGAGAAATGTCATGAAACAGACTCATCACAAGCAAGCTGCTCGGCATCACGTATCCTCTCTAAGTGATAGAGCTTCAAGAGGGACTGAAGAAAAACAACAATTATACTGACAAAACACCACAGATTCTGCACAATAAAACATGATATGGCCATGATTGAATAGTTCCAGGCACAGAATGAAAACGAAACAGGTGACAGTGAGTCGAGTTGTGCGATACGTTCCAGAGGAAGCATCGATGGGTCGGAGCCGTGCTCGAGCGTCGGCAACAGCGACCGTCGACCCGTCTGCTCGGGTGCAGAGGCCGATACGGAAGGCTACTTGCAGGGTAGTCTGCATGCAACAGAGTGGTAAGTTGTTTGGGTTGCCTTTCTTTTCCTATTTAAAGTGTGATGCAAAGGAGTTCTGTAGAGCAACAGCAAAAAAATTGCTAAGTCATATCCCTACACTTGCAAAATATCCTGCAAGGAAACCCTTATAAGTTCACAAGTTATGTGAAGTAGAAATCATCACCAGACAATGCAGGCTGACCCGGTGGATGTACTTGGCCCTTTTTAATTGATCAATAGGTATCACTTGCTGATATGGGAAAACCTAGAATGGTGGATCATCACACAGGAGCACATGGGAAAATTTACGCTGCACATCGAGAAGAAAGACGTGATATGCAAGATAGGAGCATAAGGCAATGAGGAAACCTGAAGAGAAGAGCGATATGACCAGGAAATGGCACTTGATGGGTTTGACAAATGAAGAATTCTGCAAATAAAAAAGTATGGGCAAGTTGCCAGGGTTGAACAAAATCACATTCAAATACTGAGACAACATCATCCGGTTGAGTTACATAAACCTGGTTGCTATTTTTTGCTGATGAATGACTGAAAAGGGTTTGATTGAATAATATAAAAAACTGAAGACTAGTATTTGTTGAGATTCAGGGACCACAGGCACAGACTTTCTCTCCTTCAACCATCATTTGTTCTTGGAAGACAAGGGGAAGCACCTTAAGCAGACTCACAACTCCTCGAAGTAGGCCACGCGAGCCCTAGTTGACCCCTGCTTCACCTGCACAGACATTCATCAATTCAAAATTATTCTCAAATTAGTTGGAATTGGGTTGGCTTCCAGGAATGACAATGCATGCAGAGAAACATGGCTATGAATAATGTACAAAAATGTCACATAGGTACAGATACTTGAGATTTTGTGTCCAGTGCAATGTGCCAATGCTCTCTCCATACTTGTCTGCATTAATTAAATGGAAATGGGAGTACAGAAGCTTTGTCATACAATTGCATTACTTTACCAGACAAAGTTTTCTGTATAACATAGGAGAAACTTCAAATGGTATGAGAAACAACCACTGGACAGCAACAAAATAATCCATTGAAAATTTTACTGGGATGAATTAAGCCCAGAATATTGATTATAAGTATTATTGCAACCTATGAGGATGTACTTTTTTGAAGCCAAAAGGAAACAGATCTGACTTCTTGGGAACGGCACATCTAGTCCTAGATTTAACATTGAATAGGTTTCCTTGATTAGCCTTTGGCACACCCAAAAGGGAACACAGTGTAAGCTCTTACCTTTCTGAGCGTGGAGTATTTGTTCTCTCCATTGAGGACTTGCTCCTCGTGGAGCTGATCGAGGAGAGTCCGCCTGTCTTCCACCTTGAGCAGATCGATCTCTGACTTGAGGTCCCTCAGTTGTGCCTGCAAGTGCTGACTCTTCTCTAAGTACTCCACCCTAGAATATAAAATACCCAGACACTTTAACATTTCTGCATAATTTCTGAAGATAAAAGTGAGTACATTTTATGCCTGCAGGCAATTATGAAGAAATTAGAAATGAGAGTAAAGGAGTCTTTGACTACATGACTGAAACATTCTGATTGATGTCTGTATCATTAAATTGGGCAGCTGCATTAACATGCTTACGTATTACTGTAGCAAACCCAATCAACCTGTTTCAGCTGTCACTTTGGGAAGATTGGGTTATGTGTATGATAGATGTTGAAGCAAGAAACACTGTTCCACTCAACAATCAAATCAAATCAAGATGTTTCTCAAGGAAAAATAAATATGGTACATAGGGGGATATCCATGTTAGCACTTGCACCAAGAGACGGGAATTGAATAAAGGATCACCTTTCTTTCTCAATTTCCAGGGAAAGCTGCTCCATGTCCCCATCCGCAATGAGGTCATAGTGGGTCGAGGAGTCTTCGCTCAGGCGAAGGGAAGTCCCTTCCAGCTCCATGCTCCCATTCATCTGTCAGATACAAACAAAGAACTTGCAGAATTCAACATAATTATGAGACGGATTGGAAAAGTCTTCACATTTGTTCCCCGCAACTGGCTGCAGTCCATCTAATTATCCCCAATTGCTAACACAAAATAATTCTGTTCCATGGTCACAATGTCCTAAAATTTGTTTTAGGAACAAAATAAAATAAAATTTTCTGAGAGAACTATGCATTTTTGTTCATTAATATGTCGAAGATCTATTTCCAACAGTACTTGAAACAAAATTTGAAACAACCATAAACACAGTTTTGCTGAGGCTTTTCAAAGAACACAATAAGAATTAAGAACAAAGAGGGAAGAAACAAGCAAGGAACGCACATTGAGGGTCGGAGAAGACTGAGGGTGTGGGGAGAGCGAGAGGGATGGGTTGGAGGAGTAGGAGTTTCGCAGGACATCAAGCAGGCGATCCTTGGCCTGTTTCTCGGCGTCCTTGGCCCGCTGCAGGTCGTCGTGGAGCCTGGCTGCCTCTGTCGCCCTCCGCTCGCTCTCTTCCATGCATCGAGCTGCCAGCAGCTCGGCATCGCGCACCTTCCTCTCCATCACCATCCGCTCCTCCTCGGTCTGCCCAGAAATGCACAACATCCTTGTTTCTTTGGTGATTGTGAACACTTTCTATTTGTCACAAGAAAATGTAAACCTATGTAATTGCATAAATGGCAGCATAAATGGTTTAAAGAGAGTAATGGGAAGAGAATACTTGTTACTCCAAATACCAAATGCCCCTTTAACATATTCACTCCATTAAGATTCACCTTTGACATGTAGAGCCTATCTATTGTACTAATAGTCATATTTGTTCTGCAGTGAATGTGTCAACATGTGTATTCAACTACACTTATAGAATTTGCAAGATTTCAGAAGTAGCACTAACCAAACATAGTCAGTGGGAAAAAACACCTGTAAATACATTTACTTGATATATAGTATATTTAGAGATAGTTTGTTGTCTTATCCTGCCAGGTGGGGAGTTGCAAACAGCATCCAGATGAAGGATATATTTGCCATGGTGGACAGTGATAAATTTACTGAGACAGGAGGCTAGACTAGTAGAATAATCCACTGAAGACTAGGATGCTAAGAAGCATCTATTACTAAGATAGAATTACCAAGATTTAGCAATACTGGATATATATTATGTTTTTCCAGCCAATTCATTACACTGGGATAAGTAAATGATCATGACAGTTCCTCCTTCAGAATTGAGGTTAATAAAAATTCAGTTATTGAGAAATAAGACAGGATAGAGCATTGAAAAAGAGACCTTGATGGCTCGAATTTTGATGCGCTTGACTTCTGCCTCAGCCTCAGCGGCCTTCTGTGTGAGAAGTGCAGCCTCCTCCTCAGCCACACGAGACTTCTCTGCCAGCAGCTCCGCCGTCTCCTCCGACCGCCTCTGCACGAACGGAATCAGCTTTGAAGGCAAGCACTGCCCTCAAAAACCTGGAGATTGCGAGAGGAAAGGGTCTCACGAGGGCCTCGTTGGCGAGCCGTGCCTCCTCCTGGTACTGATACAGACGACGCTCCAGCTCGGACTTCTGGCGCTCCAGTTCCTCGCGGAGGTCCTTCTCGCGGGCCAACTTGCTGCGCTCCATCTGCCGCCGCAGCTTCTCCTCCTTGGCCTGAGCCTTCATCTGCTGCACCTCCATCGAGTCGGGCTTTCTGCGGCGCATGAACCGGCTGTGGTTCCCGATGCAGAGTTCCAGGATCTGCTTGGGCAGGACAAAGCAGAAACAACTTTCAACAGGTTCTGCCACTGCCTTCCTAAGACATGAGACATTCAAGAAGCATGCAACCTAGAATTTCCATAATGAATCTATCTGAAGTGACACTCAGCTCTGAGTTAGGTAAGATTTAAATGAGCCTCTCAAATGTCAACAACATTCAAGTGTACACTGGAGGTCATACACTTGCCAAATAGATATATATATATACTAATCTAGTGAACAACATACATCCAAAGTAATACAGTGAAACCTGTTACACAGAAGTGACATGAGATTGCAGAAACAACAATGTATACATTAGTAAGATGTATAGTACAACCAAATTTACCATTTCCCATCATGACCCTAAAATGCAAAACAATTTTCTTGACCTTAATGAAATTTGTCACAGAGCTGTTTTTATTCATTAAGTAACTTCAAAGACCACATTGTCAGGGACAGAAAAATCTTTTATTTCAACAGTGATATTCATTATATGACTTAGCCAATGATAGATTCCAGTTTGCTAATTTAAAAAATAGTGAAAGGCTATTTTTTTAATTAGCAAACTTGATCCATTTTTAATTTAAATCAATTTCTTTCACCAATTTTCCATCATAAATTTCTGGGCTAACATGCCCTAACTGTTCATCTTTGCAAAGCCCATTGGCTGGTGAGAAACAATATCCTGTCCATGAAGAACTTCATGGCTCTGTCTAATTGGAAATGCAATAAAAAAGCTTCAACCAAGCCATGTCATGCCATTTCAAACTCATATTCCACACAAGGGCATCCAACCGACCAGCTGATTCATGCGGAGATTCTGCGAGAAGAAGGGGAGGCTGGGGGCGGTCTTGTCGACCGGCTTGATGGTGAACTTCTTGTCGTTGAAGCTGATGTTCCGGATCTCGGACCAGGGGAAGGAGATCTTGGGGGCCAGCTTGTTCTCCTTGTCGTAGATGTAGATCCCCAGGGCGGTCACACCGAGCCACAGCTCTGTCCTTTTCTTGTTCTGTACCAAAGACATGCCATGCAACTCTTATGAAAATGATCCATAGCCAAAAATGAGACTCATGCTAGAAATGCAGAAAACAGAACTTATATATGTTACAAAACAACACAAAATGTACTTAATTACTCTAACAGACTAGGTGGAGGTGCACTAAAGGAACAGAACAACTTTCACTGCTTTGAATTGACTCTAAAACAGAAACTACACAAAACACAAAGAAATATTTGTAGACTGCAAAATGGTCTTGGAATGTTAACAGGTGCTAACGAGAATGGAAAAATAATGTAGCAACAAAGAAATGCATGAATGAAAATATGCATGTATGAAACAATTCATTCCCACATTCCCTCCAGAGCAAATATAATCTATCAGTGTGCTACTAAAGAGCCACTCAAAAACAATCATTATCACTTCTGGTGCATATGAGATACCTGTCAAGATGCACAGCACAGGAAAATATCCAAATTAATCTCTGACCAAATGCATACCAAGCATACAATGTTTCATGTTCAAAGGAAGCATTCCCAGGTGCATGACTAAAAGGCATTTAGGCTAATGTTTCTGTGTGGGGCCATAAACACTAAATTATACTTTACAGGACCATGCACAGCAGGAGTTCTACCAGACAAAAATACAAGGAAAAAAAAGGCAGACTGCTCAGAGCAGAGGCAAGTGGAATCTCAGCCTCCCATTGAACAAGGAGTTTCCATTACACAAACAGGCAACTTCAAATATGCATGTAAATAGTAGCAGGAAGACCAAACCTCAATGGGGAAGTAGTTGACACCACACATGTCAAGGTCCTGAGCGATCTTGAGGTACTCCATCTCGGCCTCGTCGCGGGTCATGCCCCTGTGGTCGGCGTACCACACCTTGATGCGGTCCTCCCACATCGTCGGGGTCATCTGGTATTGGTCGATGACTCGCTTCGGGAGTAGGTCCTCGCTCGCCAGCAGCCCCGGCTGGTACGTCGCCTCGTCGTAGTCGCCGTACTGTCGGCCGGGAATTTTTCACGTAAAAATACCTTAAAACTTTTGTTTGAATAACTTCAATTCATATTTCAAAATATATGCCCAAAGACATGGAGTCCATTTCCATGTATCTGATGATTCTCTCAAGAAACACATCTACTAAGCACTGTGAAGGAACCAACCTTGGCCTGCACTGCATAGGAGGCAAGGAGGACAGAAGCTTCAGGGGGACAGTAGATATCCATGTTGAGGATGGCCTGTTTCACTTGGAGGAAGAAGAGGTGCTGGGTGATCTCCTGCACCAGCTCCTCCGACACATCCTCCGGGTAGTACTGTGCCAGGAACATCAATGACACCGGGTATGCTCCCCGAGGGATGTCTTGGGAAAGCACTACCATGGAAAAAGCAAGTCATCTAAGCACTTCAGCTTCGTGTCAAAGTATCACAGCTGATTCATAAGTCCGTTTCTTGCATTCTTGCAAGTGTGATATTTTCTTTTAAAGTTCATATGACATGAGGATAGGTGAGAAAATCCTCAATTTCCACATGAACATCCATGGCACAATAGAGACAATGAGAAAGTGATGGGGAGAATGTGAACTTCCCAGAATGAATGAGATACATGAAAAGCTGAAGATGAAAAAAAAGAATTATTTGTGCCAGACAAGCATAAAAAATGCAGCATTGTTAACTAATCCTGAACTCAATTGGAAACATCAATTGAGAGAAAAAAGAAAATGCCTCAGAAATGATGTGAAATATCTACATGCACCTAACATTACTACCACAAGGAGAAAAAAATGTTTCATATAAATTCACTAGGCATGACTGAAAGGAGCCCTCACAAAGTCACATTGTTTACTGCAAGTGAACCTGAAATCTGACCAGCCCATGTGACCTCAGGCATCAATCTACAAGGTTTACAACCTTGTAGATTGTCGTTGGCCATGAGGCCAACGACACTATGCCTGTTTTATTCCTTCATTCCCCCCATGACACCAGGAGAATCAGAACTAAACAATTAACAATGCCTCTCACCTTTCTTATCCATCTTGAGCCAGGCTTCATACTGTTTCGAGTCCTGGTACTGGAGGCCAAAGTACCACGTCTCTCGGAGTCCGATCGTCCGGCACACCAGGTCGAAGAGCTCCTGTCCGGTTGATTTCCACTACAAGGTTTTTTTCAGATAGACTTTTTTTCCCCTAACACTTCCTTATCGGAATCACATTAAAGAATATGCTTGGAGAATGAGATATGACCCATCTCTAGTTCCATCCAGAAATCAATGCCTCCATTAATGTTATACCAGAGTTAAGCTTCAACTCCAAGATCTTCTAATGGATCATAATTGTCATTGTCCACACTAGACTCATGAACATCTTGAAAGGGTATGCCACAAGGGGAAAGGAGAGATGAGACTGGTGAGGATGCAAAATTTATTTTAACTAAACTGAATCAACCCCCATCAAAGGCTGAAGCAAACCTATCAGAGTAGACTTTAAAAAAACCAGAAGTTTTGGAACTGATATATAAGAAAGCATACTTTAATGGTTAATTTCCATTAACAATCATTTGAACAGAGATAATTTGGCCTTGAAAAATATGGGTCATCCTATCAAATTAAGTCAAAACGGCATGAAACCATATTGTTGAAAAGGCTCACGGGGAGATCAAAGTGAAGCTCGGCGTCCATGGTGGTGACGCGGACGGGGAACGTCTTCCCCGGCTTCTTGGATTTCTTGAACATGACTGAGGCTGGCATGAGTCCAACTAGCTGTGGCAGCACACAAGCCCGATGGTCTTTTTCCCCTAGGTCATGGTCGGAGAGGCTTCCACTGCGGCCGATCGGAGTGCCGTTCGCTGTGGACTTCGAAGTCGAAGATGCAGAAGGCACTAGTGATCATGGCACAACTTCAGTTTTTTTTTTATACACAAAAGCAACATTGAGGATCATGTCAATCATGTATCACCTTGACAGGGAAGAAATGGTCGTGAAAATAAATGAACCAAGAAAAAACAGACTCCTGGAGTCAAATGAGACCTTTCAATTTGCCCTGCAAATGTCAAGATTGGTGGCCTGGAAAACTGCTAAAATGTACAAATTGTAATGATGCGAAAAAAACGAATGGAAAAGTTGAAATATATGTGACTTTTTTCTCAACCACTAGATGTAGCTATTCCACTCAATGGAAATATGTTCAATCCAATTTATTGCAGTATCACCAAACCTTAATAGGATCTCTCTCAAATAGAGCAAATTGGCTCCAAAGTCAAGACAGCATTATGTGACCTACTCAAGGTCTGCCAGCAATCCCTTAAATAAAAATTAAAGAACAAATGCCCCCTATGAAAAGATTAAGCCCTCCCTTCTGCTTCATGTCTGTGCAGTCGAGAATCAGAGGCCAATGGCCCATCCAGTGGCTGAGGTGGGATTCCCCCAAGCCTGCACACTTGCGTGCAGGCCTTGGATGGCTTGCCTTCTTCCCTCCCACACTTCCGGGCCACATGCAGAATGAGATAAGATAACGATGGCGAATGACTCGTGGTATATTCTGGATTCACTACATACTTTATCAACTTGAGTTTGTACATCTTTAACATGATTTGCCATGGAATTCGCATTTGCGCGCACGAACTTCGCATTTGCACGCACGAACTCGATACGAAGAATAATTACTAGACAAATAATGATGCATAGTTGAGCCACAAGCACTACAGAGGGCTTTCATGTGAGGACAATAAATCCTTATTTTATTCACACTTCTCAGTGCAACGATTCCAGTCGGGAGATCATACGATTCTGCGGCCGCCGTTTCCCCGAAATATCTGTCACGAATCACACCCCAAATTTTCCGCAAGGCACAGAATCTGATCTTGATAACCCACAACACTGAGAGACACACACACACACAGAATTGAGAGCAAAAAATCATATCAAGGACACTCTCAACATAAAAGGATGCATCTGCAGCCATCACGATCGGGATCGTTGAGAAAACAAAACAGAAATAAATCAAAACTGCCAGGCAGTGCAGTGAGGAATTGACGAGTTGCACTCGTAATTACGGCATCTTCGACCCCAAATGATTCTCGGCTGTCGATCCACACATCACAAGACATCGGTGACTCACCCACGGTTTTTCATTTAAAAGCTAACGATTCGTATCACAAGAAGAGTGTTAGAGTGACGATGATGATAATGACTCGAGTCTGGTGCCGGGTCTTTGTCCACGGATTCGAGGAGACGCAGAGGGAGCCATCAGTCGGAGGGTCGCTTCTCGGCGTGCTTCCGGGTGAACTCCTCGGCGTTCTTCGTGAACTTTTTCCTATCCTTGGTGTATTCCTCGGCGATGTCAGCTCTCAGAGGGTGCTCCGGCTCTGGGTCGTTCACGAGGGCCACCAGGGCTTGAATCACTGCAACCAAAAACACATACATATCAGAATGCCTCATGAGAAAAAAGCATTAACAGCAGCAATGAATGGAATATTAGTGTCTTATGTGAGTATAGAATATAGGTAGAGGAGTAACTTTCCAGAATAAACTGTGACTAACATTTGACAAGATTCATTTAAATATTTACAACCTACAAATTGTACAATATTAACATTGTAGGAAAATTTAAAGTGGTGTCAAGGTTATTAACCATATAACAGAAACTTTCCAATGAATGACAATGATAAAATGCACAATTCTTTATATTGAACTGGCAAAATTAATTACAGAGGCCACAGTGAATTCTTAGGTACTTCACCAATGCATTCCTTTCCAGCAACTCCCTGCGTACAATTTGAATAATGGATCGCCAACCACAAAGATCACATTCGCATCACCTTGGTCAGTCTTGGTGGCCGGCTTCCAGTTCTCGGCCGAGATGATGGGGAGGCAGACCTGCCCTTTCTCATCGATGTTTGGGTGGTAAATCTTGGTCTTGAAGTTGATCTTGGGCGGCTTGAACGGGTACTCGGCGGGGAAATTGATCTCTATCCGAAAGGCACCTTTGTTGTATGGTGGGTTCTCCTATGAAGATCACAGAAGTATTGCAGTAAGATCCAGAGCTTTTCAGATTCAGATGAGAACTGATTAAATAGCAATTACACTGAACATTGCCTGATTTAGGTTTGATTATTACCAGTCAGAACTTGCTGCCTGGAGCTACACTAAATCAGTCTACAACTGAAGTTAGCTACACTGTCTGCTATCAAATCTACAAATTACCAATATATTTTACACCTCATCCCAACTGTAGGACTTAGTTCAATATTTGTCTGAAGGATTTTTCAATGTCAAATGGCTTAATAGCATGCAATAATCAACACAATCGACAAAAACATCACCTACCGGGACTATCAGACCTTGCCAAGTGAGAATATTGCTTTCATCTACTTTGATGTCCCGGAATGATTTCATTCCGGCTCTCCTGATGTCAGCCAGCTCCTGAAAAACGATGAGTCAACATGACTGAACACTCATGAATGAGTTACGTAAAAGTGACCAGATGTTGATTGATGGTCCAGGGATGAATTCATCACATTAAATGAACCTTTTTGGACATTTTATTTCTGTCATTTGAGCCCTGTAACCAACCCAATAGGTTCTTGCATCTGATATTCCCTCACTTATCTAGCATTTCATTTTTTCCAGAGTGCAAAAATCAAGTAAGGAGTACCCATCGTGCATACACACGAGACAGCCACGGCCGAGATGACTCGGAAAGCTGACATTTTGTGAATCAATATCGGTGTTCACATGACACCCATGTGTGTTAAAGAAAGCCCCGCCGTGAACGTCTGGGAGTTTCAGCATTAAAACTTTGTTACAGCTCCGTGCACCCTCATGCCACCCAACAAAAGGAGCCTCAGTCCACACCAATCAGGTCCTTCACTGTGCGAATTCCATGATTCCTTGCACGTTAGGCCCCAGGCCCACCAGTCATTCCTTCATCTTAGGACTTTGCATTTCTCAGGAATATACAAGAAATCGCTGTCGGGATGGAAACTGGATCGTGACCGTGATAAAAATATCTGCACGGTTATTTGTGCCGTGACCATGATAAAAATATCTGCACGGTTATTTGTGCCATGATCAACGACGACATCCAGCTCTCACCCTTGCCCAGGGCCTTCGACTTCTCTGATTTTGTGGAAAGCAATCAATAATATTTCCCCCCAGAATTAACAGAGCACAGCATCTACACCTTAAGTTGGAAATTCCAAAGTTAATGGTGAGAAGCCAGGCTAACCCAGTGATTTGTGAGTTAAAGTGAATTTCCCACTTGAATCGCATATATTTATCCTGTTTTGGACTTTCACATCATGCTGATGCTCACAAATCAATACTTAAATCACATCACATTTTCCCAAAAATTGTATTAAAAATTCGGTCTGAAACCCACTTCGCCCAAATTCAAGTGGACTTTTACTCAAATGGCCTAAATTCCTCCCTGCAAGGAGAGAGGTGAGCCAAAGTTTGACTGGGGAAAGCGTTCTCAACGTTTGAGCAACGACAGAAACCTAGGGATCATCCGAGGCCAACGCGAATCGAGACTTCACACCACGCGTCGCAATGGCTCTCTGCCAGACTCAACGAAGTGACGCAACACATGCCCACGCGAGGCAAAAGTCCATAACGCGCAAATAAAAGAAAATTAATTCCCTTTTTAACGTTAGAGAATTCCGATTAAAAAATGCTCTCAGCGCCCCAGCGCACGCAAGGAAGCATCTCCAGAATCCTCCCCCTCCCCCGCATCAACTCATCATTGCCGCAATCAAGCGTCTCGAGTTCCAAAGAAACCATCGAGGACCAATTAAGACGAAAACGGGAGTTCACCTTCTGAAGTCGCCTCGTCGCCGCCATCTTGGATGAACTGAGAGCGGCTTCCGCCAGATGTCACCCGCGTCGCCCGTCCCCTCGCCATGGCGTGATCCATGGTCCATCCAGCTCGGCCCCGTCCCCGTCCCCGCTCCACGCGTTCGCCTTTTCGTCTCCCGCATTCGTAGGCCTAAGATGATTCCGTCTCGTCTCGAGTGTGCGGTCGCAAGGCTCAGGCCCGTCTCTAGACCTATTTCTTTTATTCTATCTCGTTTTCGTCCGTTTCTTCTCTGAACCTAGGCCTACCTTTGATCGGCCTCCGATCATTTCGCCGTTCGGGGCGAGTTCCGTGGAAAATGTTCAAGGCCTAGTGGATATTTCATCAGAAATTGCGATGATGCGCGGTGGTCGTTCATGTCGTTGGAATCTTATCGATACCGATCGAAAGAACTGAGTCGTCGGGTTATCGATATGCCACCTGGCCGTTCTTTTTTTTTAAACAATTTTTTCAGAAAGTTCGGCACGATCGGGAAGGGGGGGAATCCCCAGTTCTGCACGGATTGCATTTTTCCAATCAGCAATTTACAGCGGTTTTGATGCATAGGTCATTGGGTCAAGAGTTGGGAAATCACTGCAAGCAGGATCTGAAATTCTCACTGGTAATGAGGTCAGTTCTCATAGATGGCTGATTAGCAGAAGTATGATGACCTCTTTGTCCTCTGTACTGGTTTTTTGGGGGAAAGACTCAAAACCAGATTTTCATTCTACTTCAGATGAATTGGGGAAAAAATTTTAAAGCATTGAATAAATGTGTCAACTTTTTATATAATTTATTTTATAATATTGTTATAGATAACAATAGGTTTATGAAACATGAATTTCTTTCCATCGTTGAAAGACTCTTCCCGTCACAAAGTTACTCCATTTCATGTGCTTAGGCCTACTGATCTCATCTGGCATTTTTTCGAGTGATCCGGTTAAGTCTGTTCTTCAATGCTATTCGATTTTTGCACCTGAAAGACTGAATGGCGGTTTTTCCTTGCAGATCATTTTGGCCCCATGGAGGCAAAATGATAAAGAGGAAAGCGCAACCCCCACCAAGCAGTTGAGGCAGTGCATTTTTAGCGCCGTCAATTTTAACCGTTTGGCCGCTTCTTTCCTGCCCGCGGGTCGGTCCCCGTTCTTCCGTCTGTTCGGCCCCGGCATCCGTCGCTGTGATCTCCTAGTGCAACAATATGATTATCAAGGAATTGTGAGTTCCACGCATCTGTCCTGCACGTCTTTTCTCTCTGGGATTTAGATGCAGTTCGTCTGTAGTACGTTCTGAGTTTTGTATCCAGAGTTGAAGGTGTTCAAAGTAATGGCAGCATTTAACTTAGAGATGTTTGCATTTTGAGCATTTAGCTGCACCAAATATCCTCTTGCCCTTGGGTGGAAAGGTAAACAAATGTCCACGGCATTTCCCAGGAAGGCGTATCGCCCATTGCAGCATCATCGTGTGCTTATCTCTCGAATAATCCCTTCTGATCGTGCCACGAACTCCCCACTGGGAGCAGATGTCAGATTAGATTTACCACTGGGCCGGTTGGAAGGTGGGAGACGATTCCACGTTTCGCCCAAGATATGCGTCTCCCGGCCTTTCGAGGTTGAACGTGGACGGTGCGACGATGGGAAGGCGACATCCTGTCGACCCTCTGGGTTGCAAGGAACGAAACACGTTGGAAAAGGAGTGGAACTGGCCGTCTGCTCTGAAATGCAATCATTTCCACTTTGGTTTTTATCTTGAGCCTGCTGTCAACATTCGTGGCAGTGCGATATCTCGATGGTATTTAACGTTGACGATACCTAAAACGATGCGATCATCCGCGAGCTGGTATAAGCGTTGGAGATCGATCCACTCGTGATCCATTCTCATGAGTCACCCGCGCTTGCACACACGACATCCACGTGAGGCGGGCGGAGGTTGCAGTCGGACGTTCTCGCATTCCATCGCCGGATGTAATGGATGACTCACGTCCCACGAGCCCAGGCGAATTCTCGCGGGCACGTTCGCGTTCATCAGAATCGAATGCACACTAGGTCAGCAGTCGAGCGGCCTGGTGATGGGCGGAAGGATGGGGTTGCCCCGTTGCGATTGGATGGAAATTCCATGCTCTATCGAGTGGAACAGGCTGCGAGGCCGGCGGAGTGGCATAATATTCAAATGAGGCTCCCACGTCGCTCATGATCAGAGTCTTATCATCATCCCTGCCTAATTTTCTCTCGGATTGGGTCGGTTTGAATGAAAATTTTCGTGGAATGTGCTCGTAACTTTAATGCCGATTAGGCTGGGAAATGGAGGAATCTCGGGTTGGGGGAAATTTCCCTGCCGTTGGTAGAAATTCCCACTTCCGGAGTATATATTTAGTTCCCTAATCCCGCCTTTCTCGTCGGTTGCCTTCGATCGATTCGGTCCGTATTGGGATGAGCAGATTTTGGGCACACCATCGCCGAGAAAGTTCCGTCATCTGTCGGTCGCCCGCATTTCCACGTGCCATTTGGGTCCCTCTTCTTAACGGCACGCGCCGTCCCGAAGCAACCATTCCCCCCGTGACAGAGTCCATTTCGCTGCACATATCACAACTCCAATACGGAAAACAAATATCGAGTGGCAGTCTATGCCCTCCGCGATGTGAAGGACGCCACTCGACCGCTCCGCGTTAGCGAGCGATGGGGGGGGGATCCCATTGGAGGGAAGCCTCGCGTGTAGCGAGAAATTAATTTCGGCGAGCGGATCGTTTATGCCCAGGCACACATTCGTCGACGGGGGATGCGAAGGCGCCGATATTGCTGGGGGAGCGAGGGCTTCCCGTCCGAGCCTCCCAGCGAGGAAGCCGTCGTTCGTAATGGGAGAACGAGTGCCGAGGCTCGCCCGATTCGGAGGTCGCAATTGTTTTCTACTTTTCGTCTGCTCCGGGAATGTCGCGGGGGTGGAATTAAAGGAGAGATATATCGGCATCGGCCTGACATTTTTTTTTCCGCGAAGGAAGGTATCGTAATATAAGATTCCGTGTGATCAGATAAACGCCGATAAACGGTGGCAAGCGGAAGAGAGACCGATATCCAACGGGAATCGGGACGAGGAAGTCACCCCTGGGGTAGAGCCCTGCACGGGATGTTCTTCTCCGCGGGACTGGAACGTGATGACGTCATCAATAAATAATTAAGCCCCGCCCACCTTCATTCGCGGTCGCGTCCCTGCCCGGATTACGCAAACCTCCCGACGATGCAAAAATCGATGGGCTCAGTCCTCGTAACTGAATTTTACGGCTTCCAGGAATGACCTGGGATGACGTGAGAAATGAGTTTTCCTTTTCCTCCCCGCCGATAATATCGGCCGAGCTGCCGATGCGTACCGGAGCCGGGCTTGCACAGCTTCATTAATATTTATTTCTGCCCCGCTCTGAAATAATATTGCTTTTCTCCAAAGGGGAAGGTATTGATTTCTGGATGAGTCGTCTCCGTCTGGGGGTATTGGTCCCCACTCGATTGATTTATGCTAAAGCCGACTCCGAGTATATTACGATATCAAGCGCGAGATTGGCATTCAGTCGATATTCCCATTTATTGTTCTGTATTGGTGTTGGCATCCAAGTGGCACAAGAAATTGGAATTTTTTATGAGGAATAATGCCCTTATCATATATTTATGTTGCAAGTGTTTTCACTTGCAATGTGAATAAATGAAAGTGGAAATGGAAACCCAAGATGCTTTGTTCAGATGCTGATTCCTTTATGAACCCAGACTGGAAGCATTTCTTGCGGTATATTTTCAAGATTTTCCTGCACTTTTCTTTTTGGAAGTATGGAATGAGTGAGACAAGCTGCAGGAATCTTTTTAAAAAAATTGTTTAAATAGATGGAAAGTCATGAAATTATAAGTGAAAGACCTCAGAGAGAGTCCCTCTCTCCAGAATCCTGATGGGGTCATTTTACTGCAGCATTGTGTTTATGCAGAAAGTAGCTGCATTAGATCCCAGAGGTAGAAGATTCCATCTAAGGGTTTTTCATATATTAAATGGCCATCATCCTGGCTTCTTTCTCTTGCAGTCGCGTGGTGCTGCCTCTCACCGTGGAGGAGGTGAGTTCGTCCTTGTGCCCTCTCCGTTTTGCAAGGGGTATTCCTCGTGGGGAATGGATTGGTGTGAAATGCACAAATTAGTAAAGAAAATCTTGCGATTGGTTTTAAGATACTTTTAGGGCAACTTCTGCCTTAAAAATGAGACATATGGGAAGTTCCCCCCCCCCCGGTATGGGCGACATCGATCTGTTCACCAGGGGGAATATACTTTGTGCTTTTTAGGAATGATTCTGAATGCATTGTGGTGCGTCCCCATTCTAGTATCAAGTGGGGCAGTTGTACTCAGTGGCCATGGCGAGTCAAAACGAAACTGGGGGAGGGGAGGGGGTGGAGGTCCTCCGCAACGAACCCTTCACCGACCACCCCCTCCTCAACGGGAGGTACTCCAGTGGCCAGTACACCTACAAGATCTACCACCTTCAAAGGTATTGTGAAATTTTTCCAGATTTGGGGAGAAGGAACCGTCTTGCCTGTAATGTTGGCATCGGGTGTCAGAGTTTTTGTTTTTCTTGCCTCAGCTTTTTACATTTCTGCCATTGAGTTGAACTGAAGTAGCATTTAGATGCTTCTGGACCAAATCCCTTGTAACATCTGTGGAGTTGGTGTCTGCTGTGGATTCTCGAGTGAGGAGTTCCCGCTTTCAATTTCAGCAAGGTCCCTGGATTCATCCGCCTTCTGGCCCCAAAGGGATCCCTGGAGATCCACGAGGAAGCCTGGAACGCCTACCCCTACTGCCGCACCATCATCTCCGTGAGTGTCCCGTCGTGCCGGCGTCGATCGCGTTACGATTCGTTGCGGCGGCCTTTTTTGCCGTTCGATAGGCGAGGCTAGACGTTTTTGCTTAGTCGCCTGTGTGCTTTGCTTGTGTGTCGCAGAACCCCGGCTACATGAAGGAAAACTTTGTGCTCATGATAGAGACCTTGCACTTGGATGATGCTGGAGACAAATCCAACGTGAGTCCTCCTTTCCATGCATGTTGAGTTGACTGTTTTCTCTGGTTTCAAATCCTTTACGATTGAGATGCTTACGACCAGCAAGAACTGAGATGTTACCATTGCATTTGAGACCTAAGTTTGCTTGTTTCGAGTAAAATTTACTTTTGGGTCCAAACAAGGTCTTGATTTCTGGTTGTGATGGAAGTGACAAAATTGTCTGTGGGGGGTGGGCATTTCTCTTTCCATATTGTTTGTTGTTTACAGTTTGTTGTTGATTGCAATCAAGATTGAATTATTGTCATGTGAAGTTGCAGAAGTTCAGCACCTGTCAATGTATTTAAGACCAGTGTTATTGGTTGGAATGGATTTTCCCAACCTATCATTGATTGAATTGGAATAAGTTATATTTTCATACTATTATGAAAACCTTTCAGATGCATTGCCCCTCTGTCAGCTCAGCCAAGGGAATACGTGTGTGACTTGGTTGGAAAGAGATTGCTATTGCAAGAAATGCATGCCGTTCTCTTGTTTTATGTGCTTAAGGCTCATATTTCCCATTATTCTTGACAAGGGTTGTTCTTTTGTATATAAGAATGCAATTTACTTAGTAAAATCAACTATGGTGTGAATGCTTATGTGGCACCATCTTGATGTGATTCTTCATGTTGAAAACTGATGGCACAATTGACACAGTTGTACGATGTTCTGTGTTAGATGTTCTCTTTTTTTGCAATTGAAGTGAGGGACACATTGTTGCTGTTGAGAGCCGGATTTTTCTTCTGCTACATGATTCACTGGTTTTTTTACCTGATCATCTCAGTCACATTGAGGCAACAATGGTGCTATGGAAGATCCAATGCCTTGGTGTCGTACCAGGCCCTTCAGCGCGCCTATTTTAATGGAATGTTGACCAGCTTGATGCAGGTGAAAGGGCTGGGATCCGCTTTGATCGTGTTTCGATTTTGTGAACGAATGAGGAGCAGAGGATGATAGCTAGCATTGTGGAGCAAGGCAACTGCTGTTTGGCCGAGAGGAATCACAGCTGTTGCTAGTACTATTTCTGGAGCAGATTTGTGTCCTTGTGATAACTGACTCGTGAAGATTTGTTGTTTTTGGCAAGAGGAGGAGACAGCCAGGAAGGAATTCATCCTCTTTCTCTGCCTGGATGGGAAATCCCTTAGCCCTTTGAAATCAGTTCAAGGCGGCAGCATGACGTTCCCTCGCCGAGGCTCGAGCAACCCGTTCGAGAGCGTCACGATGAGTGTTGCTCAACTCGATGACTTTGCGACCTTCAGGATGAAGTTGCCAGATTTTCAAGTACTCTTACCTCCAGACAGCAGGTCCTGGTAATTCCTAGGCGATCTTAAGCTGATTCCGCTTTTAAAAGCTGGCCCAAATGGATAGCACCAAACAGTTTGTATTGGAGGGAAGCATCTGTTTCTGTTGTGTATTTAATTGGCTCCTTTTTTTTTGCATCGGTATGTGCCATGAACAGTTTTGCAACTGATATCGTGCCAGAAGGAAGCGGCTGTGTTGAAGTGGTTCCCTGTGTTCTGGATTTTTAAGGGGTTTATGGAGTTTCATGCACTTTGACATTTGGAGAAAGTGTGTTGATCAAACCCAAGAATTTCTGCAGTCTTCATCACGGCTTCAAATTGACATTTCTAGCTTTATAACCAGTTGGCATCTATTGCAAGACAGCAACTTAGGGTCATCTGTGCCAATTCAGGTGGCAACTAAAATGGTTTTGACATTGATTCATTGACTCTCATTTCTTCATGGTTGCCTCTTCCTGAAGGAACTCGTGCAACAATGCTGAGGTGATTGTAGTGGAGATGTTGTTATTGACTTATTATTTGAAAGACACTGCCATTTGTCAATGTTACCCAGTTGATAATTTTAATTCTGTCATTACCCATTCAGTTTTTTCAGAGTTCTCACGTGATTTATGTACACACCCAGATGTATCCACTGATTTACTGAATCACATGTACTTCTATCCCACCCTCTTAAGTTGTCAATGAAACCCTCAGGGTCTTTTTCTAGTCTAGTTGTAATTTATCATTTTTGGTAGAGTGATTTTAGATTAGAGAATTTCTGAAAATTTTGAAGAACTAAAAATAACAAAGTGAGGTATTTATTGAACATGTGAGTTGAAGGAATTCATGAGTTAATTGAAGGTGAATTACTTAATTTTTCTTCACTGGGCTATTTCAGGTCCACGAGTTGTCCCAGGATAAGCTTCGGCAGAGGGAGGTGGTTCTCATCGACATCGCCAACGATCCCGTCCTCCAGGCCGATTACAAGCCCAAGGAGGACCCGACGAAGTTCAAGTCGGCGAAAACCGGACGGGGGCCTCTCATCGGGAAATGGATGGATGGGGTCTGTTGTTGTCTCCTTGTCTCTGTTCCTTGTCAGCTGCACTGTGTGAACTGCTTTCACGAAGGAGGCATCGGTCTAGATATTCACTGTCCTTTGGTCAAATGCGCAAGGGCATTGGAGATGTCTTTAGTAGCCAGGATCAAATTTCTGGTTACCGTTGTACTTGTTTTCACCAGGTCAGACTGAATTTGAATGGTTGGGTATAAATTTTGGTTACCTGCAAATGCTTTTCCTGGGTGGTGAGTGGTTCATTTGGTACTTTTTAGACAGAACTAGCCTGTTTCTCCATAGACAGTAAGTCTTGTTAGGTTGAAGTAATGTTCAATTCCTGCTGCTACATTGTTTTCTTCACTATCCATAAATGTAAGACTTCTTCTGGGCTTTTTAATTTTGGGCAAATATACAGTCGAATCCGGTTAATTGGACCACTGGTTAATTGGACCAGCCGCTTATTTGGACCGAATCCTAAAGAACCGAAACAAATCCTATTGCATAAGCCTAATATTATTAGCTTATTTGGACCAAAATTCCGTTTAATCGGACCAAAGAACGTGAGAGCGAATAAGAAAAAGAAGCCACAAGTCGCCCGCATAGAGCGGATGTAAAGTGGGTCAGCGACATATGGGAGGATCCCTGGGCTCCCCGGGAGAATTTATGCTTTTATCAAAGGTCAGGAAGTCCGAGAAGTTGTGTTGACAAGAGCAAAACCAGTGGGAGGTGAACACGCCCACCACTTTCATTCCTAAAACGGACCGCCCAGTAGCCGGCAGCGAGGTTATTGGACCCATCTGCATCTCCGCTTTTCGGCGAAATGAAGTCAAGCGTAAACAAGAGTGTCCGGCATCACGTGCAAGGAATTCCCTCCTGTCAATCAGGATTAAAGTTTACACGAGAAAGCTATCATTTCACCACCCTTTTGCTTCAAAAAAGTCAAACTTGATCTCTATTGGATGCTTTTAGTGCCGAAGCTTTGAATGGCGAGCATTTTGTCTCCCTCCTGATCTCCATATCTTGACCCCGAAACACTTTAGTCAGTGAACTGTGCGTGTCTTGTCTCCCCTGCCAAAATGCCACGGCGGGACTTGACGTTAGCTGAAAAAATTGGTTTCCTGGATCAGATCAAGCAACAACCAAACACTAGTCAGCGTCGGTTGGTGGAAATTACTGGCTTGGCAAAGACTACAATTGCGCGCTTGATAAAACAAGAGAATGAGCTGCGAGAAGAATGGGCACAATGTGAAGGACGACGAGGAACTTCTCAAAAACGGAAGCGTGAAGGCAAGGATCCAGACGTCGATGAGGCCCTTAACGAATGGTTTGCCATTGTTACTGGACGAGGTGTGCGAGTAAGCGGCCCAATGTTAAAGTGCAAAGCAGAAGAACTCGCTAAAAAGCTGGGCCACGATGATTTCAAAGCTACGGACGGTTGGTTGTCTCGATGGAAATCTAGACATGACATAAAATTCAAGAAAGCACATGGCGAGAAAGAAAGTGCTGATGGTGCAGGTGCTGAAGAATGGAAATTAACAAAACTGCCCGAGCTTCTTGAGAAATTTCCAGCAGATGACATCTACAATGCCGATGAAACCGGGTTGTATTATCGTGCTACACCGGACGGCTCCTTAAGTTACAAACATGTTGCACTCTCTGGCTCCAAAAAAGCGATGGATCGCGTAACTGTCTTGTGCTGCTCAAACATGTCAGGAACGGACAAGAGGAAGCTGTTGGTTATAGGAAAAAGCTCCAAGCCTCGCTGCTTTAAGGGACTTAGAATGGACAGTTTACCAGTTGTGTATCGTGCGAACAGAAATGCGTGGATGACCTCTGAACTTTTTAAAGAATGGCTGAAGGATTGGGACAGAGAGCTACAACGCCAGTCGAGAAAAGTGTTGCTCCTTCTCGACAATTGTGCAGCACATCCTCATTTAGATTGCTTGAAGAACATCCAACTGGAATTTCTACCTCCCAGGACCACAGCTTTGGTGCAGCCAATGGACATGGGCATCATAAAAAATTTGAAGACCTTTTATCGTGCAAGGTTGGTTAATTACGTTCTTGAAGCAATTGAAGAAAGTTTGCTGACCTCATCGTCAACAGCCGGAGAAGTCAGTGCAAAGGTCAACATCTTACAAGCAGTTACATTTGTGGCCGATAGCTGGCGAAAAATAAGCAGTGAGACAATTCAGAACTGTTTTTCTAACTGTGGCTTTAAGCATTTGGTCTTGGAGATGGATGTGGACATGCTGGTTGAAAGTGAAAATGATGACGGAAATGTGGAACTTCAACTGGTTGAAAATTACGAAGAATTTTTATCCGTCGACAACGAGCTTCAATGCTACGATGAAAATGAAGATTACGACGCTGCAATTGTTGCTCGAATTGCAGCGAAACACATGACAGCATCGGAAGACCAGGAAAGTGATGATGATGCTCCTAATGAGTTGGTGCAAGTGACAACACAGGATGCCAGGAAATGCATTGAAACTTTGCGCCGCTAATTGCTCGAATTGCAGCGAAACACATGACAGCATCGGAAGACCAGGAAAGTGATGATGATGCTCCTAATGAGTTTGTGCAAGTGACAACACAGGATGCCAGGAAATGCATTGAAACTTTGCGCCGCTATTTCATACAGGAGGGAAATGAAGGCAGTCCCATTGCTGCGTTAGATGTTTGTGGTGATTTTGTTCAAGTGCAGTCCGTCAACAGAACGCGTCAGATCACACTGGATAAGTTCTTTAAACGTTGACTGGAATTTGGTAAGAACTTTTTTTTATTGTGCTTAGCATGCTGAGTATCGTGTAGATCGTTTCGAAGAATTTGTTTGTAAATTTATTTTTCAATGAATAAAGTTCGTAAGCAACAGTAGTTCTTGTTTGTATGTTCGCCATACGTGTGTGCCGCACAATAAAGGTCATAATGACATTTTAATATGTTACGTATAGCACGTCCCGTCTTGTAACATAGGGCATGTTCATGTAATCGGACCAGCCGGTTATTAGGACCAAAATGGTTGCGTCCCGATGTGGTCCGATTAACCGGAATCGACTGTAT
>CAJPEV010001691.1:0-18493 GCA_905338385.1 Darwinula stevensoni
TTCATTTATGTCCAATTTGCCACGGCAATTTCTTTTTTTTTAAACATCGCCCCTCATCCCAGTCCCTCATCGCCCCACCGAGTAAAACGGATTATCCTCAACCTATTTCAACTGATGAAAACCAAGGGCGAAGCAACATTTGATTGCGGAAATAAGTGCGAAACGAAAATAGAAATACTTGCCCGCCTTTTTCCTAATTAGCATGGTAAACAGACTAGAATGCGTGCACCATATTGCCATATATATATATATATTTAACATTTAATGAGCATGATTGGAAATTGTGATGAGTAAATGCACAAATCTAAAATGATGTTCTTTGGTTCGTCTTAAAAGGTGATTCACAACGATGAGCCCTGCTCCACTATCCAGTTTTCTCGTCCTATCGTAAAACTACGAAATACCATTTGAAAGCCTATTCAACTTTTGCTGCAATGCGGTTGTTTTTCGCAAATGGACCTTCTCGAGTCGGTTTTTAATGAACGCCACATGCGAATGCATTATTGAATTGACTTTCAAGTGAATTGAATGGGCAAACAGTTTGGAGACTGGAACAGCAGTTGGAGTCGCACCGTTTTGTTACTCGTGAATTATGTGTAAACGTAAAGGGAGAAAAAAAATGTTGATCTGACCATGAGGTGCGTGGTCTTGGGCCAGAGGATCGCCTTCAGAACCTCTTGATCGAATCCATAGCCGCGTTTCAAATCGGTCTTGTGGATCATCTCGAGGGTCAGGTCTTCCATCAAGGAACGGTCCACGTACGTCTTCGCACCCCACAACCCTGACGTTTCCGAGGATATATCTTAGACTCAGCGTAAACATATAATGGAAACGAAAGAAGAAAATGATTCGTCACCCCCGAGAATGTGCGTCTGGTGGGCGGGATGATCCCGCATGGCGTGGATCGTCGAGTTGGACTCCAGCCATTCCTCGACTGCGTCGCGCTCGCGGCCGGTCACCAGCGAGTCCGTATCTCTGGGAAAACATGCAACCGTTAGGAGTGGATGGCAACGATTTCCACTCTTTTGGTCAGGCAATAAGAGGCTGAATCAAAACTTCCCGTCTTGAGCTTAATTATTCTAACAGACATATTCCGTTTTGCCCTCTTACGGTCTCCATTTAATTTAGCATAGAAAGGATTTGGCACTCTCGGAAATACTCCTGCTTTTTGGAGAAATTCCAACAACAGAATGATTCCGTTCTTACGACTTCAAAGGTGAATTAGAACGGAATACGACAATCACCGCAAACGGTCGTGATGAAAAGGTAGTCAAGTGGCGGAGATACTCGTGTCTTATTTCCAGGTAATAAAAGTTTATTCTCTAGATGGACGTACATGGGAAGGGTGGCATATGTCTGAGCACATGAAAAACGATAGGTAAAAAAAAAAACTCAGTTGAATTAGTATTTTATAATTAGTACAATGATATCGTAGCAATGATGAGACTTCATTTTTCATACTAAACCCAGCGAAACAGAAGCATCAACCGTCTTCCGGTTTCTGGTAAAAAAATAAGGCAATTCAACTCAGGTCAGACTCTGCAATAAGCAAATGAGTAAAGACTCTCTTCTCAACTTTTGGTTCATCCGAAATTCATACTTTCGACTATGGCTGTCCTGATGCATCGGCGAACACCGGTATCGGCAGACGGTGTTACACCATCGGTAGGGTTGCAGCGGTTGATATCGATGTTCAAAGGAGGGGCAAAACGAGGAAGAAAATAATGTTTATATGTGAACGGAGCCAGCCGTCGGCCCTCCTGTCTCACTAAAAGGAATTCGTGCTGGCCCCTCCCAGGCAAAAGTGTCAATTGGATTGCATTCCAGTGTAATTGTAAGTACTGGCAGAGGAAAATAGCGGCTAAAAACAGGGAAGTCAACACTTCCTTTCATGCTATGCTTCTGCGAGAGGTGCGTCGTTGAACGCTCTTAACACCAGCAAACCACTAATGGACACATGGGCAGACAGAGAGACTGGACAGTACTGAAAGTCCTACCGTTTCAAGACGCCCAATCATGAGTATCATATGGTTCCAAATTGACCCACTTGGAGCAGCTTGCGATTTCATGATACTTTCTTCTTAATCTACAGACCACAAACGGCTTCTTCACCAGTCGACGGTTATGACATCAAAATATGTCATGAACCCAATTGAGAAATGTGGCTGTTGATACTGCCTTACGTTTGACTGATGTGGCTCCGGCCCTTTTTGTCTACGTCTCCAATAATTTCGTAATGCATGTGCGGGTCACATTTGTGACATCATTTTTTATAATAAAAGAAGCAGTCACTTCAATGACTCTTGCCGACAAGTGATAGAAGTCGTTACCTATACTAATAATTAGAAACTAGTGATAACTACGCGTAATTATGGGTACTATAATAAGAAGCCAAACGAAATACAGATAATCTAATGACCATCTCTAAGATGGCAGATTTTGAATGGATGACGCTAGTGAAGTGCGAGGATATCTCTCCCAGATGTGCCACATTTCTTCAGTCGAACATGTGCATTGCTGACCTCGACACGAAGATGTCGACGAGGGGGTCCATCCCCGGGAGGAACCTCCACGTCATCCCTTGGTCTTGCACCCTGGTGATGTTCCCCAACCGGGGGAGTCTGTCCACGAAGCAGAAGTCCACGTGCGAGTGGTTGCACTGGATCCCGCACATCCAGTCTCGCAGCTCGGGGATCTCGGGATCGTAGTTCGTGTAGATTCGCATCACCCAGCCTGAAAAATCCATCGGGGAAGGTTGCAGCGGTTCTGATTCTGTTCAGACGTTGACATGTGCATGAATAAGGAACTGAGTCAATTTAATTGCATGTAAATGTCTATGATCAACTTTAAATACCACGCGACAAAATGAATGGAGGTGACTCATTAATAGTCATTGGGGGTGGCTCGAAAGGATCTCTACTCCCACCTCTAAAACACAATTCATTGCTTGAACTAAAAATTCTGCCCAACCTAGAATGAAAACGTACGAATGCTGACTTAATTTCTGTCAATTTCTTATATATATTTTTTTAGATTCAAGGAGACGACGTCTGATTCTGTCAGCACAATTGGCTGAATCCGTTGTTGTGGATGGAGCCTGCTTCACTCAGAATGATATTCTTCGCCGCTTGCCACTAGAATTCATGAGAAGTTATAAAAAAAAATAAAAAAAAGCCCTCACATAGAGCCATTGTTCTTTCAGGAGAAACGTGACCTATGAATTTCAGGTCATACTAAATGAGACAGATAGTTATCACAGGAATCAAAGATATCAAAATTTCCCGTACCTGGATATTGAGTCTTGACGTTTAAGAAGACTTCGGGAAGGTATTCCTCATACTTGGGCGGTGCCCTTCCGCCATTCGACTGTGATCCAAAAAGGCTATACGACACAACGCGTTGATTTGGACCGCGTGAAGTCGCCCTGGCGCTACAGATCGACGACACCGAGTCGTTCGCAAGGAAGAATTCTTCGTCACAGTCGCAAAGAATTTCCACGGGCCTGAGAGAAACTAAGCTCTCCGTCGCAGGTTGATCCTCCTCGATCCCCATCGGCCACGACGAGAAGAGATAAAGGAGGAAGAAGCCGAGGAAGAGGATGAAGCAGTAGACGGCAGCGCGTCCAGTGAGCTGCATGTCTTCTCCGTGCCTGGACGACGGGGGAAAAGGCTGCTCTTCTTGCCTCCCGTGCGATGCGACCCTTTCTCATCTCCCTTCCGACGAGGAAGGGGTCGCAGAAAGGGACGGGCGTCTGGAACAACAAAAATATCAAGTAATGGGAAAACCATTTTGTGAAAGCTTTCTCTTTCTTCAACCTTACTCCCTCCCTCTTATCTTGGGGACTGAATAAGGTTAGGCCTAGGCTTACCTTCTTACGTTCAAAAGAAACTGAATCCTGGTCGTATGGGGCCAATTAGGCCATAAAGTTCAATCTTCGAGACATCTCGATGAAAACGTATAACTTTAGGCTGATGGTTCCCCTATACAGACTCTCGCGAACCATTTCGGAGATGGCGTGTATCGTTTGGCTTATTATGGGCCTGCTTCGAATTTCATGAACCATTTCAATGCGGATGGGAAACGTGAGGGCTATCTGGAGTTCCTCGAACCATCTCGACTAGGTCTGAGTTTTGAATGCCTCGAGGAAGCATGAAATCCAGGGCTGCGCCATCTTGTTAATTCAGGGATGTCCGGATAAGATATGTCCGTATCCCAACAAATCTATCAGCCACTGCTAACCACCGTTTCAATCTTCGCTCATCTCATGAACCCAACACAAAAATATATAATACATCAAAAATGCGAAGGCCAAAGTAGGCATGAATCTGATATAACTCAGGCACGATAACTTTGGGGGACGGAAGGGGAGTCATCACGCTAAGCCTAAATATACTATAGCTAATTCATTTTTTTTTTTAACCTAATGATGCGCCCAACAAGGAAATGGTATTTTTCGTCATGTTAATGTAATTCATTTGGTTGGAATACTTTTTCCTCCGATAACCTCCCAAGATTGGGTAAGAAGGGGAAAGAAAAATATTAACGGAATGAAATACACAAAATAAAAAAAGCGAGATTCAGTGCTCTACTTGTTAAAAAAAAATCTCCATGGAACTTCCATCCCAAGAAGCACAAGGCCATAGGCGGTCCAGGCATTATACTGGCCGAGGCGGTAACGTGGCGTCAAGTGGGATATGCAGTAATGGCCAACTACCTCGGGTAGGTGACAGGTCACCAGCTTTCTTCCCATAATGTAGCTGGGACTCTCCCTCCCTCATCCCCCCCCCCTGCCCCACCCACAAGCCCCCAGGGTGATCCAGAATCAGGAGTCCCCACTAGATGGTACCCATGTTCCCTGCACCCTTCAAATTCAATTAAGTACCTGTCATCCTGATTCAGTAAATGCATTTTCTCCCTCTTTCTCCTTATTATTATGTAATTTATTCACAGATGTGAGGAAAGCCTGGAATTATGATGTTTTGATTGCAATGTATGGGAATGATTAATCGCTGAAGTTTTGGAATACAGAAGTGTACGGGAATAGGAAAGGGTATTAGTTATCTTACACCAAATATTCTATGCAATGTATGACAACATTCATAGAGTCGTACTCCCCACATCAGGGTTCGGCATTGGATGCGGAAGTGGAGAGAAGTGGGTCATGTGATACGCAGCATCACAATTGACTCTTCCGAGGATGCTAGAGCCCTGAGCTTAACACGCGAATCAGAAATTATTGGTAGCATTAGGTCCCTTCCCGGTTGGTGGTACACCATCAACGAGCTATCTGGACATGTGCTGGCTCTCAAGCGGCTCAGAAGATGGCGAGATGGTCCACAACCTATGAAGGTGGAGGGCGAGTAGCTCTCTTCCGTCAACGTAGCTGTTACCGCACCACCTATGTGGCTGCTTGGACAGTATTCATTGCTAGCCCGCATCACTGCCGACAAGCTCAAAAAAGGTCTAATCTTCCTGATTTTCGTGGGTGTGAGTGGCACATTAGGCAAAACAACGTTGCGCCTAATAGACAGTTGTTATCAATGTTGGTCAACATTGATAACAGATCGATAAGTCGTGACATGCTTGAGACATCCACATTGAAATATGTTCTACCAATTGGCGCGAGATGCCGCCTAAGCGCCGATTTAGCGATTCTCACACTGGTGCCATTGGGATGAGTCCTCTGTATTTTCACACAGAACCCGATCTTCTTTCACGTACAATTTAAGGTAAGGCTTTGGAATTCCTAGATAGACCCGTTTAAGGAGTTTGTCCGGCAGGAGACTCCAAGTGCTACTGGTCAGGGGGTCCGAGGAAACATGCTGCAATTTTCTAAGTCTCTAAATGGCATTTCTGGGAAATCAGGC
Organism: Darwinula stevensoni; assembly: GCA_905338385.1. Classification (NCBI taxonomy): domain Eukaryota; kingdom Metazoa; phylum Arthropoda; class Ostracoda; order Podocopida; family Darwinulidae; genus Darwinula; species Darwinula stevensoni. Next base: position 5,868 of record CAJPEV010001691.1, read on the forward strand.
TCTTCGTCTGTTCTGAGAGCAATAGAGCGTGAAAATTATCCTGCGAGAAGGTGTGCATGGCTCCTCTCCTTAATCTTTGGATGATGCTAAACATGTACTTCCTTTGTTGGACAGAAAGAGTTGAATTTTGAATTTGAGTTTTCCCTTTCGCTAATCTAGTTTCCAATTGGAGACAGGGACTGAAAACAGTTTCTTTTTGTTAGTTTCTGTATTTCGCTAATGAACCGTCGTAAGGCGATTGCCCTGAGGCAATTGTCCTGAGACAATACTCCTGTTTCACGCAACCAGTCTGTGAACCAATTTGTATCCATGACAACACACCAATCACCCAATTGAAGCTGATATTTTCATTTGAAGAGAAACCTTAAATTAGAGATTGAGTGCAATGGATTTTTCATCTTACCAAAATAACCTAGAAAAACCGACAATAAATAAATCCGTACTGAAAGAGTTAAGAGGAGGCCTACAGAGATGAAAAAAAAAAGAACTGTCAGCGGAAAATAATTTCTGAGGAATTCAACGGAGAACTCCACCTCAATTGCGAGGGATAAGAGAAATGGAAAGTGATCTGCCTTAAAAAGACCCATGGCCCAGCTTACGAGGATAAACAATTCCTTCAGTCCTGCTCCGGATTTGGGTGCTCCGATGAAAGAGGCAAGTGATCTAAAAATGGAGCACCGACTGATCAAGGTCATTGGTTCGGTATTCACTCTCTGTCAACTTATAGCAGACAAGACGAAATCTTATTCGTTGGGAATAGAGAGATATCGATTCCTCTAAATAATAATAATAACGATAATAAAAGGAGATGACGGTTCCAAGATCTGCATGAGAGTCTCGGACTCGCATGTAAGCAATGACGCGGCGGGATTGTGTGCTCGTGCCTTCGCTTTCATCATCACTTGGTGGCGGAGAATAGGAGAAAATAACTTTGCTAGAGGACAAAGGCTCACCTCTCGAAGACAGGAGGTTCGGAGTAGACACAAGTCGAAAAAAGAGGGGGGGGGGGGGGGTGCACTACAACAATGTAAAAGGCAGACAAGGATGAACAGAGAGAAACGGAATGCTTGGGAGGAGAGGGAGACTCGGACAGGAAGTCTCTCTAGCTCAACGGGTCAACGGCCACTGCCGCACGAAGCCGATTCCATTCGCCCGGGGCACCACCGTCTTCAGCCTGTTATATCCCAGCTTTTTGAACGGTCACAATTACATTAGAGGGATCTTTCGCTTGACGTTTTTTGAAACGACAGTCTTGCGCTAACTGCTAATGCATCTTAAATTTAAAAAAAAAATCCAAAATATAATTTTAAAAGCCATTCATTTTCTATCAAGAAAAATTTCGCTTTACTTGTGCTGTTCTGGAGTGAAAAATATAACTTTGTCTGCTCCTACCACAAATGTTGACATATTTAAGACGAACCGCTGTCCCTATGTGATACCTCTATTCATTCGTGATTGCAATCGGTCCCAACGTGATTTACCTTTCGTCCTTTAGAGGGCTTGAGAGGGTTGAAAAATGGCTAAGTTTACTTTCATGGACATTAATTTTCAGAATGACTTCTCGGCGTGGGGTTTCCATTAAATCCATTATATCAGTGTAATCTAGAGAGAAAAAGCAAACTGAATCGTTGTTAATGAGATGATGCGTTGAAATTCCCAATGAAAAACTGAAGGTACTCGACCTTTGAAATTGCATTCAGCTCCGATGAGACAATAGACAAATTTCATTCGTACTTGACATGTGCAACTGAGCGTGCTTGCAGGCTTATTTGCAGTTATTTCATGCTCATTGGCAAGTGGGAACGAACCAGAATCGGCACTTTTCGACGGTCTTCTCTGCAATTTTACTTGCAATCGCGCTTTCGCTCTCGTCTTCGCGGGAAGGAGATCGCTCGCAATTCGTTTGCGACCTTTTTGCAGCACGAGTTGCCGCTTTATACAGGCACGAGTCCAATCACCAAAATCAATTAGAGAAAATCTGAACGAGCGATGCTCCTCATCATCCACTAGATGAATATCTAGCTGGAATGACCCTGGGAATTCCTCATCCAAGTCGATGGAGGGTAACTGGATGGAGCAGCGGAATGGAAGGACGCTGCTTCCCGGCGATGCGATCTCGGTTGCCTCATTCACTTTTCTACGCTCGTTCGCCTGCCTATTGGCAAGTGGGTGGATACATTTTTTTTCTCGGTCTTTCCTTTCCAGGCTGCTCTGTCCTCTGTTCCCCCCACGCCTCCACTCCGCAAGTGCGGCATCTGCACGTTCGGGGTGGTGCTGTATTTACGGTATCTGTCAATTCGTGTTTTGTGCTGTTTCATGCCGTGTGATGCTTGGTTAACTGATATACCGATGCAGAAGTACGTTTTTCGCCGTGGTTTAAACCCAAATCCATAATTAGCGTACCGTGGAATGGTGTCTCCGTTGTTTCTTTGTCTTTTTTACCACATTAATTTTCATTCTCTTCCTGAACTGCAGCAGGACTCGGACAGCAAGGAATACAAAGAGAAAAAGAGCCTGAATGATGAGTACCTGTTGCACCGAAGGGATGCAACACCTGCAGGGTTGGATCCGTAAATAAAGCTTCCACAATAGTAGTACTACCCACATCGAGATGATCTCTCGGTAATCGAAGCCGATGTGAAATTTAAGATGTAGGCGGAGAGCAGGTGCCGTTCAATAATCCAAACGAAGAGCATGAGTTGTAGGGTAGAAAAGGCGCAAGAGGGGAGTGCAACGACCATCCCTTACGGAAATGTCCTATAGGAAACCTATAGTTATTTCTTATAGGAAACCTATAGACTTTCCTATAGGTTTTTGAAACATGAAAAACCTATAGGATCCCTATAGGGTCTTATAGGTCTCCTGACCTATAGGATTCGGGGAGGATATTTTGGGTTTCGAAACCCAGGCATTTCGACGAAAAGGCGACCGGGNATAGGGGTATCTATAGGTTCTATAGGGAACTCTATAGGTTCAATAGGGGACTCTATAGGTTCTATGGGGAACTCTATAGGTCCCAAATTGAACTCTATGGGGCATATAGGATCCTATAGGATTCCTTTAGGTTCCTATAGGATTCCTATATATTCCTTTAAGAATATATAGGAATCCTATAAGACATTTTCGTAAGGGATATTCATCGACGGCTTCGGTGAAGGACGCACGCACGCTCTCGGTGAGAGCGAGAGGCAGACCCTCTCTTTCTCCTTTTGCCCTCTGGGGCTCGCTCGAAACAGAAAGTCTTTCCATCGAGGCAATAACCCTAAAAATGGCTTTTCGGTCGACTCGCGCTCTTCTCCGCTCTCATCCTTCGTTTTGCATTCTGCCATCTCGATCGCCTTACAGGATGCCATTCCGTTCCAAAACTAGTTATTAAAATTAAAATTTTTATTAAAATTATTAAACGAGTTATTAAAATTTTTAAATTAATTAATTGCTTTATTGTGTCTCACTCTGACTTGCTTTAATCATTGTTTTTTATGGGGGGGGGGGGGCGACAGTAGGCACTCATGTGGAATTTGAAGGAAGACCTATAATGCAAAAGAACCTCAGAATTTTCCTCATTTTTCGGACCTGTTAAATCAGAAGACCATGATCAGGGGCTCGTAATCTGGTCCTCCAAGTTTTTTCTATGAGGCTGGAGTCATTCCCTCTTCCTTCTTCTCCCCCGTGTCCTTGAAGATGAATCGGATGCCATCCTACAATGGCGTGCTCATTGCATCAGGAAATGGGAAAGATTCCTGGATTCCTTTCAACGGGAGAGAGGAGAAGGGGAAGCAGGGGCCGATTTGGTTACCCCTGCGATGCCAGACCATAATGTTCCACTGAAAGTTCCATTTCATGGATACCGTGATGGGCGCGATATATACCACCTCCCCGAGGATTCGCTCACGGAAATGATAGTATGCAGTACCTCTTTTTGTTGTTTTCATGAAATACTCCGAAGCGACAAATCTTGGATGATGGGGTCCGGGGCATCCACTACCGCGCGTGCCATTCCCTTCCCGTCTGCTTTTTCGAGTTGTCTTTCCTAATTTTACCAACACCAATTTTACCAGGAGTAGTCGATCGATGGTCTATCCGCGAACTTCCATCGACCTTAAAATTGGTTGTTGCAAGAAATACTCGAGAGGGAAGACACATCCCGAGGAGACCAACGGGCCGGAATGGGCACGAATAGGTCCACGGAGATTCTCAACGGGAACGATGATGGTTGGCGAAACGGGAGAAGCGGAACACGGAGAAAAGAGAGACGACAACGAGATCTCTCTAGGTCAACGGTTGAAGAACCACTGCCGCACGAAGTCGACTCCATTGGCCTTGTACTTGGCCAGTTCCAAGCGCCTCGATCGGTTATGGGGTCAACATCGCACCAGCGACCTTTTCGTGAATTTACTTTTTGTTCTCCTACCCGTCCTTGATGCAGGCAAAAGTATTCCTTTGAATGCTCCGACTGTTTTAACCAGCTCCGAATAATAGCAACAATTGCAAATCAAGTCAAAAGAGGGATGAGGGCGGAGAATCTCGGGGACAGGCGAGGAGGGTTGGAGGGTGGGACGGGGAGGGGTGGAGGGTGGGGCGGGGAGGGGTGGAGGCGGGGAGTTAGATTTCTCCAGAGATTTTAATGAAAACGCAAGAATATTTGCCTTCTATCGGGAAAGAAAGGGTCAATGGGTTACTTTTGCGCGAGGAAAGCTTGCTTTCCTCCAAGACCTTCCTACTTGTACTTTTGGTGGGGCAGGACTTTTCTTGCAGTCACTTTTGCCCTTTCGGGGAAGTTTATGCAAACAGCATTATAGAAGCATAAATAGGTGTGAAAAGATAAATTAGGAGTTAGATGCACGATTCATGACTTTCGTCAAGTGGTTTCATAACATATTAACTGCACATTATTTATAATCAATATGCAATAAGATATCATTCTTTAGGAACGGTGATGAGCCACAAATCATGGATTGCATCATGCCGTAATTTCTCAGATGCATACAACAAAGAAAGGAGAAATGAGAATCATTCGCTTTCTATTCCTAAAGGAAGGTATTGGAAAATAATGTCACTCTGGGTTTTCTGCATCCCCACTTGCAGATTTAGTATACTCATTCATTCTTGTGGGAGTTGGGAGGAAGAAGAGCACGCGATGTTTGAAAAGAAACAAAATTGAATCCCGATGGCAGAACAAATGAAATTCTCGTTTTCCTAACTTGGGAGCGACCATCTACGTCTAAGATAACGGTGAAGGACACACGCTTCCACGGATAGGGAGGGTGACCCTCTCTGCCCCCTCTTGCCCCCCCTGGGGGATCGAGAGAAACAGAAAGTATTTCCTCAGAGCCATCAACCCTGGGTACAGGATGAAAACTGCTGCCGAACCATTAAGCGGCGTTGGAGGAATTCAGATACAGTACGTACAGTGGAGAGTTCAGCGCGACCTCGTGTATATATTCGGAACGTTAACTTCACTGAATGAACTGCCGAGTGTCAGGCCAGATGAAAGGTCTCAACGTGCTGTCCGGGCAACCGACAGACGTTCGTAAACTTGCCGCCTTGGGATCCATCCCGTGCTTCCATCGCACATCCGCCGGATGAATCTCTCCTTCTGGGGAGCCGTGCTCGCTACCGGCCGCGCCACTCTCGACTTCCGAGGGATGTCCGCTCGATATCATCCGTACCCAGGAAGATGTTTGCGGATGTGATCATCAAAAGCCGACGTACTTGGGATTTCTAAAGCAACCTGGGCATGGACATGAAGGTTGAAGGTGAAACGAATAGGCATCCTTCGAGACACGTCGGTTCATATTCCTGAGGAACACGCGCATAAACTCAGGCGCACGACTCCATTGCTCTTCCACATTGCACGCCCTCACAGACTCCCACAGAGACGTCGGCTAACCACGTGGGGCGAGACTCGTTAAGTTTTCGGTCGATCGATGGCCATTTCATTGCTCTGTTGGTGATCGAGGGAGGGACGAATGATAAGCGATCGATGAATCATGCCCTTTCTGTAACCTCTCCATGACCTTGGTTTAGGCCTCTTCAGCCTAAATTCCTTTTCTGAAAGGTGAGAGATTCTTCGAGTTTGAAAGTCGCACTTGGAGAGAAGCTTGGAAATATTCAAGGAGGGTTCAAAAAATACATTTAGTCGACGATGATTTCTTTCAGCGCTCGAACTCCGCAAGTCCCAATAATTGTTCATGGCGAGGCAATTACATCCTTCAGCCGGAATTGAGTGAAAATGGAATTCAAGTGAAATGGAAAATACGGACAAGACGGAGATTTGAGAATATACATATCTGGGTCCGAAGGAAAAATAGAAACGGACGAATTCGATCCATGAATCAAGTTGACTCATGTGCGATGCATGAGTGCATGGGAAAGATCAATGACCTGCCTTAGCCTACAGCTTTGTCCCTGGCTCGAGATAAATGGGCTGCAGTCAAGAAGCGCTAAGTTTCCGTTTTAACCGCAGCAATTGACGATCGGGGAATGTTCTTATACATTTTGGTCCGCTCTCCGAGGACAAAAGAAAAAGTGACGCGGAAAGGTGAAGAAACGATTCCTGTGACGATAAAAGAGAGGAGCTGGACGGAGACGGAGATTCCTGACGTGAGAGACTAAGAGGAAGGACTCGAATTGCCAACAGGAAGGACTCAACTGAATCATTGAGAATGCCCTTTAATAGTCGCACGTAAAAACAGTGACGGCAGGCAGGAAGCGAGAAAATAATGGTGAAAAGAAAAGGCTGACCCTTCGGAGGCCGGCGGGGTTCCAGTACGCACGAGTTGGTCGAACACAACAAATATTGAAAACGAGGTCAACGACAACAAACCAAACGGACGGCAGGATTAAAGAGGAGAAACGGAACGCTCGGTTAGCGTAGAAAAGAGAGACTCGGACGCGGACTCTCTCCCTCTATCTCAGCGGGTCAACAGGCACTGCCGACATTTTCCTCTTAGCCTGTTCTGTTCAAGCGTTTCGCAGGATTCCGAATCCTCGTCGCACAAGGAATCTTCTACCCTTGCTTGCAGGCATTTGAAAAAAAAAAACATAAACATTTTTTTCCCTCATAATTCATGCGGTTCTGTGGTTAAAATCTCAGCGATAAATTTTCCTGCTGCAATTGTCGACCTGTTTTGAACTATCTGCCTCACACGAGGCAGTTCTAAAACTGATCCAGGTTAGAACCAATTAGTTTTAACCTCAGGCGAGGGCTTTCTGATGAGTGCAATCAGTTCCAAGCTCGTAATTAGAAAAAGAAAGCACAAAATATGCCTCTTCTAAATACTCAGATGCGGATAAAGACGTACATCAAACTTTACTTAAAATGAAAAGCGTTTGCACAATACCTTCGTAAATAAATCTCTATTCCCAGTGATGCTCGGAACGACACAAATAGAAAAAAGTTGATACCACGGAAGACGTATTATCTCGGCGTTAAGCTATCTTGCGGATTTGTAAACTCATTATATCTCGGTTTACTTTCGAAAAGAAGCGGTTCGGTTGGGAAATAATGAGGTTCGGTGCAAGAAGTAATAAAGAGAGGTGCTAATAGTATTAATAATTAAAAAAAAAAGGATCTCCCAACCATGAAGTTTCATCTTGCTCGCTCGCAGGATACAGCTTTCTCTCCCTTCCTCTAAAAATTGTTTCCATGGAATCCGTTGGCTACGATGCATTAACATGCAATGTATGTGATTTCCTGAATTTGGAAATGCTGATGAGGACCATTTACAGGTTCGTTTGCGTCGTTCAATGGTGCTTGCTGGCATATCTCTGACGAAGTTCCTCGCCCAGTTTCTTATATACTCAGTTTCCAAGTCCCCAAGTTCCCTTGTGTCCGAATGTGAATTCAATGTTATATTGTCAATTTGAAGTCACCCATACAATTGATCCGGAATCGCCATCGGTCTTATCTTAGTGAAGAAAAAAGAAAAAAGAAAAGAAAAAGTTGAAGGTTCTCACCTTTCGAATGGCATTCTCGACGGACTGAGGCGTAAGAATTGCCACAGTTACTGAATAATTAGTAGCAATAGTAGGGTGTTTCAAGAAATCGAAGCACTCAATTTATTCATGAAAGCTATTTCTGAAATGCCATGGGATTTTTTTATTTACAATATACACTGGAATTTCTTAATATATTTTACATCATCACATACTTGACTCGTTCGACGACTGTGCAGAATTAGATCTTTCTTACAAATATACTTTTCTAGGTAAATACTTAATCTTTTTTTAAGAAGTTGATTAAATAATAATTGCATACAATTTGGGGATGTCATTTTCAGGCAAAAATTTAGGATTCCAATGGGCAGCAATTATTCTAATAATAATATGGCAAATCTATTTGCATTTTATTATGAAATGAAACAAATAACCGATATACTAATCCAGAAGCGCATTTGAACACTTTTATTATTGATGATTTGGTTGTCATTAATAACTATGCAATAAAAGCTGACCATGAAATACACCTGTATATCTTGATTGTCTTGATTTAGAAGGAACAACTTCTTTCTATACAAATATGTCCATTATTTGGATTTAAATATTTATGTGCTTGATGGGAAAGATTGCTTCATCAGAGGGATATACTTTAAGGAATTTCAATTTCGAATCCGATCTCAGTGACAGTTTTAAAAAGTAGTTTCACATTTTTTGTCAACATTTAAGCAAGATCTGAAATATCCAGCTGAAGGCGGCAATACCACAATTACCTTTGTGCAAAAGTTTGCAGGCTCCAGAACTTAAACTTTTACAGCTTGGATATACGGTTGTTACAGCACTGATGTGACTGCGATACGATCTCAGTGATGATGGTTGTTTCCTAGTGCGTGGGCTTCTCATCCCGTGACTTTCCTTAACTTTATCATAGGGCTTAGCTCATCCAGTTTGTCGGGCTTGGGTTGGATGTTATTGCTGTAATGTGCTTCGTGACCAAGGTCTAAAGGTAACGGAAGAAATCTGGGCACATATGCAATATATTAGGGCATTAAGTTATTAGCTGAATTCATGCTACGGCCATCCCCTAGGATACACTTGTATTCATATACAGGTATATTTTATTGATATCAATGCCCAAATAATGCAATTAAACATACAAGTGTTATCCCATTATATAATTTGTCAGAAAAATGTATGACTTTACTTTTTATATCATCAATTACATTTCTTTGCTTCCCAATCAATGAGCTCAAGCTTTCAGCCCCCAAAATAATGCATTATGATATCCCGAAGCAAAGTGGAAAACTCGTTGCCGTGTTTACGGGAACAATCAATGAAGTTGTCATAATAATTAAAAATTCTTCCATTGATGAATTGATTTGCCCTTCTGACACTCTGTTCTGTTTTTTTTTTTCTAAGCAAGAATAATTTATTGCTGATGGGTGCAAGCTGAAAATGTCAAAAATAGAAATGGAAATCACAATAGGGACTCAACAAGGACAATGCACTTCGGGAACTTCTGTGTAAGACCAGGGCACCCCCTCTACATCGACTTTGTAGAGATCCAAAATGAATCGTAGGTATGTTTCTGGATGCAAAGTGGGAATGCCATCCATGGCCATATGATCGAAACGCATCATGTAGTGGCGCATATTTTCATATGGGCCGATTGCTAAACGATCGTTTGACAAGCTCCTTGGCCCTTCGATCATCTTCTCTGGTGGGGATAGATCCTCGCCCTCGGGAATGATTAGATACGAGCTAGCATCATCAAATTGAGGAATGATGACTTTTGAATTTTTCAATCCCTCCCAAGCTATTTCCCGCAGCGTCCTGTTTGCAGGGTCCAATTCCAGAATGTGATCGCTACGAAGTCGCATCAGAAAATCATAGTTCCTTCCAGTAGAAGCAGCATGCTTCTCTGTCAATTCGAAGCAGCGTTTCAAGCCGTACAACTGTTGAATGACATTTTTTCCCGTGAGTCCCTCTCGCAGCCCGAAGTCGTCTACTGCCAGCACTGGCGAAAGGGGAGGATCATCGTAAATCACACCAAAGGCAGGATGTAATTCCGTCTTCGTGTAGCGTTCATCTGCTTCATCGTTGGATTTGTACGTGGAGAGAAAGTAGAAAATGTCATAGTCTGGATGCTCCCTGAAGAATCCGTTCAGAGACTCTTGGGTCTTGGGCCATGCCTTGGATATACGATCCAATTGACCGGTGATACAAACAGCAGATCTATCTCTGGAAGACAAGGGCACAACTGCTTTTCTTTCAACAACGTGTGGCGGTTCATAACCTATCCGTTTTAGATCTCGGATCCATGCACTCATAGCCACAACTTCCGATTCATTCCAAAACCCATATCTTGCAATCTGTCTTCCCAAGTCATCCATCCTTTCAAAAATGTTATCTTCTTTGGACTTCCATGACGACAAGAATTCCACGAAATGTTCCATTCTCGAGTAGAAATCGAACGGGTCCTTGCAGTCTCCTAAGTATTCATGGAAATTAGGAACTCGTTCAACGAATGGAGGTCGAAACACGAGGGAACCACCAATGTCCCAGAGAAGACGTTGGACCCAGTATCCACGCAAAATATCACAGAAATAAAAAGAAGTGGAGAAGGGAATGAAAAGACCCCAAAAGGCCTCTTCGCGATAAATAGTGCTTCGGAAATTGTATGGAGAAAATGTTCCAACGGCGAGTGCGACTGCATCAGGGTAAGTTCGGAATTTCACATTCCTAACAGATCTCGGTTGGGTCAATCGATATAAGGCATCCACATCAGGGTCCAAATCGACGAGAGAATGTTGGATCCAAGGACGAATAGGCGAAAGGGCTTTGCGGACGTTGAAGAATTCGAATGTATCCGTTTCCTGAATAGCGCAAAGAGGGAATCCTCTTGGCCAGATGTCGGGTCGGCCGTAGAAAGCGTATGGATTCACCCACGGCTTCTCTGCAATGGAAGGAGGAACAGCTTCCAAGGCTACTTGGTTAATAATTTCCAATTGAGTCGCATTAATGAGTAAGGTGTCATCTGCCTCATAAATGATCTTCGCGCCACATTGAATTGCACACAGATATCCAATATTCTTGCGAGCAAGGCTGTGAGCTGGAATGACATCCACCAACTCAAATTGAAGGGATTCTTGATCTTCCACGCTCAAGAGCAGAACATTCAATTGAGGATCGTCCTTGAACCAGTCCTTGGGCGTGTTTGCATTGGCCACAACCATCACGATCCATCCTGGAAGACGAGCAAGTCTCCTGATGGCATCTGACGGAAAGGTGACACTGGTAGCGACCGCCCACTTTTCCCCCATTCTTGAGCAGATATAGGGATTTCTCTTTCCATTTTCAAGATCTACCGATTGCCTTAACCTAATTGAGTGTTTCACGAGAGTTTCATCATGACCGTTAAAATTTGAAAATAAGTAAAGAAGAATAATGCTGCTTGCCAGCCAAAACCAAAGTAGTAGATATAGAGTTTTTCCTGGAAGGGCACCACCAGTAATCATTTTTCCTGCAACAAGAGAAGAAATGCATAGAGGAAAGATTCACTTTCTTCATGGATAATTGTTTTAGAATGTGACATCATCCCATTAAGGATTGCACAAGCAACCCTGTCTCCCTAACGACAGACCTGAGAAACTCGGATATTCCTCACAGATCTAATCGCTAATGACAGTCAAAAGAAAGATGATGAAAAGAGATAGCGCAAGAAGAAACTTCCGGGAGATGTCTATGAGATCAGGAAGTATCTATTTCTTCCTGACCATATCATGCAACAAAATGCATGTAATGTTGCCATGGTTTTTGAAAACAACCAAAAGTCACATGGCGCCAGATCTGGCGAGTACGACGTACTGCGTGGAAAACACTTTGAAACGAGAAGGAACTCATCGATGCTGCGCAGGAGCAGCTGGACAAGCTGAACAAAATTGGATTTCGAGAAGTGTTTTGAAGAGTGGGTGCGGCACCTTAAAAAGTGCATCGAGGTCAGCGGCAATTATGTGGAGAAATCGTGAAGACCCTCTTAGAGAAAAATAATGTTAAAGAAATCCTGTGTACTTTCTTTCGTTGGATTCCATGAATTTTTGGGAAGCCCCTTATATCAGCTCCATTGCAACAGGCTGATGCATGCACTAAGTCCATGCAATGTAAACATGCTGTGATGTCCCGCATCCTCTTCTGAAACAGTATTGTTCGTCGGGTAGTTTTGCTCCACAGTTGTCCATCAGTGTCTTGTTAATGAGTCCTGTGAAGATCTTTCTTGTACTAGGCAGTAGGGCTATGCCACTATAGTTGCTTGGGTCATCTGTAGCACCTTTTCCTTTATAGAGCGCCTTCACCATGCTTGTTTTCCACGAGGAGGGTAGGGTCCCAGAGGATAGGCAGTGATTAAATAGTTTTGTCCACAAGCCGATTAATGTCAAAGCGGAGCCTTTGAGGTGTTCGTTTGTGACAGAGTCGGTCCCTGGTGCTTTATTATTGGGGCTGGACATGATCGCCCTAAATACCGACTCTTCTGAGAAGGGCTTGTTGTACCAGGCATTCAGATATTCTTCTGTCTGTTCATCGGGGATTGTCGATAGGTCAGGAGGGGACCTCTGGGGGTCTAGCAAGCTGGAGAAATGTGTTGACCATTGGTCGATATCAACTGGGGCCGGGAAAGAGTGTCTCCTCTG
>CAJPEV010001691.1:19632-55182 GCA_905338385.1 Darwinula stevensoni
AATCTGCTACGCCTTCTTTTCATGTATTTATTTATTTGTTTAATTTCCTGGTTCTATTTTTCTCTTATTCTTATTAGTATTGTTTTCACCTCATTGTTTTTGTACTTTGACTGATACGTTGACCCCCCCCCAAGCTGTGACTCCATGGTCGCGAATAAACAACAACAACAACAACAACAATGTAAACATGCTAGTCATACTACGTCGATGAAACGCCAAAACAGTTTCTTGAAATTGCCTCCAGAGGTCTCGTCTTGGCACTGCCCGGCAGTTGGACACTCAACAACGGCCCTGTGTGGAGGCGGCTTAAGGGAAGGAAAAAAGGGAAATGGCGACTTTAATGGCATCGCCCTTCTCCCCAAATCTTCCGTCATTTAGTACGTTTTCTCAGAATCAATTCATCTCACGATCTCGAGACTGTGCTCGATTTGTTTCGCATCTTTAAAACTTTTTCTACCACGTTTCGTCCTAAAAAATGTTGGTAACCGCTTCGGGCTATTAGTATGATACCATAGCCGTTAGTTAAATTTGATTAATTGCCATGTTTTCTCCATTGAAATTCATTCCACACTCTTGGAATTCTGATCTATTTCATAAGATGCAAGTAGAAGCTAGTGCACCAAAATCCTTCAAGTTCGCTCAACTCCGTCTTGGTCGTACTTTTTTTGAGGTTGAGTATGTGTTTTGCTGTTCTGTAATGATTGGCACGTTTTGTCCATTGTGGTGCACCGTGGGATGTCAAACGTTTCGTCACCTCGCCATTGCATGTTTCCGACAGCATGAAGCGTGTGGATAGCGATGAATATGCAAGAAAAAGGATTGGGGCTTTATTCTTCCCTTCCCTTCTGGATTTTTCATTCTACCCCTAGGCTTGGGCATTGCTTTCCACTGCTGCTTCTCTCTGTCTTTAATGCCCTTTCCGCTATCTGTCTGTCGATTTTTGGCTCTAAAAATTAACTTTGTCTTTTTTTTATCATCTGGCTTCATTCTGCGAAAAGGGGTGCGAGAAGAGGCCTAAAGTTCCTCCTCACAGCCAGTAAACAGTGGAAGGACTTTGAATGATGTTGCTTCAAAGATTAAACCAATTTAACCAAGTGCTAGACCATCTCTTAATAAATGTTGGCAACCCGAAATATGCTCTTGATTTAACGGCTGTTTCACATTTTTGCACGATCCAGCTGAGAAGTGCTCCTGAGTGACAAGTCTTGCTATTTGCGAGTCATAACTTTTTGCTACCGATTATCCATGTTATCCCAGGCAGCAAGTTTGTGTCAATATTATGGAAAATAATGTAAATTTTTGTCCCCTATATATCTATTTTACGCAATCATCATGATATTGTTAACAAGATTGCAAGAATGTCACCACTGTGACACAATGACATAAAATTGACATTCTTATTTGCATCCCATGTATCATGTTTATCTCAATTTTATGTAAAACTGGTGTCAATTTTTGTCCAACATTCATGCGAATTCAATCATAATGAATATGAATAACATTCATTATAAGTAAATCACCAGCTTTGAAGGGAATTAATGCCGCCATGCATTTCCGATTCGTCTCCACATCTTGGAGGTCTCTGTACTCGGAAGAGTACACAAGTACTCTTCCTTACGAGTACTTAAGAGTACAAAGAGGACCTATTGCTCTCCTCTTCTGCGCCCAACACAGAACTCTGGGGGCATGAGCAATACTTTAGCAAATACTATCTTGCAGAGAGGTTTATATGGTGTGACTTCAGAAGAGTCTCGCATTCTTCTCTTCCTTATTCCTGTACACTCCTGTATCCCCATACATAACTTCAACATTTAATATTTTTCAAATATTGTCATAAAAATATCATAGGTCCATGTTTTCCTCATATATGTTTATAAATTACACAAGAAAGAGAGCAATGATAGGAGGAAAACCTTATACTCAATCTGGAAAGCAGGTACTTGATTGCATTTGAATGATGCAGGGAACATGGGTTCCATCTAGTGAGGACTCTTGGTACTGCAACTGCGGGAAAGTTAGTTGAAGTTTCATATGGGTGGTGTGGAATTGAATTTGCATAAACATTACATAATATACTTTACATCAGGTAAAGTCATGTCTAGTTTATATGCAATATACATCCACTTTGGTGATGTCCAGGTCTGCCAAAAAACCCGAACTGGTCTTAGGAACTACTTACTGAACTGGAACTTAGGAACGGAGCGAGATTAACGGTTGCGGTTAAGTGTCCTCACAGAACACGTTGGGTCCTAGCAAACCGTAATGTTTGGACTTCACTTTTTGATTGAAACCATTTTTGGAGAAGTGGATAATCATGGTGATAACGATAAAGCAGTGTTGGGAAATTGTTTTCCTCTGTACCCACGAGCTTGGTCCGAAGCGTTCTTCAGCTGCTGCTGCAAAGCACGTTGGCTACTCGAAGTCTACGGCGCATCACTGGGTCGAAACGCTCAAAAAGACCTATGGATGAATTGGGAAGGGGTAAAAGATGGAAGAAAACGGGAAAGGAAGATGAGCTGATTGTGCAAGAATGTCAATTGATCGTCCACCAGGCCGCCGTTCGTTCTTTCATTATCGTGTCAGTGATCCGATGAAAAATCACGCCTCAATGGCTTTTTCCATAGGATTTTTCTTAGCGCGATTTCCTTTCACTATTTTTTGTCGTTCATCTTCCAAATTTTGCATTCCATAAATTCAAGGAATGATGCCGAAAGGCCAATGCAAAGCCAAAGACCTTGCCCATTCTCAAATTAAAAAAATGGTTTGTTTTTGTTCTTCTCAAGAGTTCCCAGTCAAAAAAGTCTCTCATTCCTCACCCACCGCGTTTCACCATTTATAGCCACAGGTTAAATTTAAGTAAAATCATGGAAGTCAGAAGAAGTGAGCTCTATTTGGTAAGAATTGATTCCCATGGGAATGATTGAACATGAGAGAGACGATACGGAGATAGGAAACCCCGACCCGAACCAATCAACTCAACAAGGGCTAGATGGAAATTTCCGCGAATGTCTTCACTTTCATCAATTCTAAATAATATATATACGAGGTGTGGCTATTAAGTTTCCAGACTTTATTTTTGTATTTTTTACTTTTAATCTTACAAATTAATCACATTTATCGCCTTCAAAGTACTCCCCTCCAGAACGTATACACTTATCCCAACGATGCTGCAATTGCTGGAAACAGCGGTGGAAGGCTTCTTTCGGGATGTCTTTCAGAGCCTGCATCACATTTGTTTGAATGTCTTCAATGCTTTGAAATCGATGGCCTTTCAAAAAATTTTTGAGTTTGGGAAANAAGCACTAACTACATTAGCCTACATTAGCGTACCGAACATTTTTAAAACATAGGGTGCGGTTTTTATGAGCATTTAAAACTTGTCACAATTGTGTGGCAAGCTTTCGGCGCACTCACGTCTGCTCTCACATCTTCCCTATTCACCGGACCCTGCGCCTTGTGACTTCAAGCTGTTTCCCAAATAAAGTACCATCTGAAAGGCCGCAGCTTCGTCTACGCAGGCGCTCTCCAATCAGCTGCGACCAATGCGCCGAAGGTGGTTGCCATGAATGGCTTACAGATAAGGTTTCATGTTCTTTACAAACTTGGAGAGAAGTGTATCGTAAAGGCCATGTTACACTTGGCGAGTATTCGCAAGGGCCATCCATTTAGTACAAAATCCCACTCGCTACCACTCGCTAGGGCCTCTAGGGCCACTGGCTTAGTGTAACAGCCCCTTACTAGCGAGTACTCGCCCGAAATTTTTCAAACTCGTAGCGAGTGCTAGCGAGTGAGGCGTTAAACTAAGCGTGTGGCTGTAGCGTGTACTCGCCAAGTGTAACAGGGCCTTAAGTTAAGGAGTTACTTCGAAGGGGAGCAAACTGAAACTTAACCTGTGTACAGTACATAATTTTCACGTACAAAAACCAGTCTGGAAACATAATAGCCACACCTCGTATATATATAGCTTCGGAAAATACTTTAGAGGGAAGTCTCACCTCTTGAAGACTAACAGGCCGAGTTGAGTACGAGCTGGCCAACGGAGATTCACAACTATGAAAGCGGGGATGGAAGATTAAAAAAAGGGAGAAGAGAGAGGCTCGGACGCGGTCTCTCTCTCCAGCTCAGCGGTGAAGAACCACTACTGCACGAAACAGACTCCACCCGCCCAGGGCAATTTTCTTCTCAGCCTGATGTATCCATGCTTTCCGCTCGGTTACGGGTCGCCATAGTATCAGCTACCTTTTCCATCAAACGTATTTTCCTTATTTTAACGTTTATTTTATCCCACTTATATTTCTTCTATTCCGCTATGTTCTTCATATACGGCATATACGAAGACCCATCAAAAAGTTCCAGGACTGGCTTTTGTACGTGAAAATTATGTACTGTACACAGGTTAAGTTTCAGTTTGCTCCCCTTCGAAGTAACTCCTTAACTTAAGGCCCTGTTACACTTGGCGAGTACACGCTACAGCCACACGCTTAGTTTAACGCCTCACTCGCTAGCACTCGCTACGAGTTTGAAAAATTTCGGGCGAGTACTCGCTAGTAAGGGGCTGTTACACTAAGCCAGTGGCCCTAGAGGCCCTAGCGAGTGGTAGCGAGTGGGATTTTGTACTAAATGGATGGCCCTTGCGAATACTCGCCAAGTGTAACATGGCCTTTACGATACACTTCTCTCCAAGTTTGTAAAGAACATGAAACCTTATCTGTAAGCCATTCATGGCAACCACCTTCGGCGCATTGGTCGCAGCTGATTGGAGAGCGCCTGCGTAGACGAAGCTGCGGCCTTTCAGATGGTACTTTATTTGGGAAACAGCTTGAAGTCACAAGGCGCAGGGTCCGGTGAATAGGGAAGATGTGAGAGCAGACGTGAGTGCGCCGAAAGCTTGCCACACAATTGTGACAAGTTTTAAATGCTCATAAAAACCGCACCCTATGTTTTAAAAATGTTCGGTACGCTAATGTAGGCTAATGTAGTTAGTGCTTCTTACCGAATGCATTCATGCTGAATTTACTTTTCTTAAGCTTTCACCTTGCCTCTGTATGGTTAAAATCATTATCAAAGTCCAACATGTCTTGCATCACTTTTCAAGCGAATACGTTTGGAATGTTTGTACTACTGAAATTATTTAGTGATTGCAGGAATGACATTTCCATGTTCTTTTCTTTATCTGAGTTCAAGGGAAACAGGACAATGTCTCCGGTTATCGCCATACATGCGTGGACATTCTTTCAGTTCGCCTTCCAAGACTATGGAGCACTTCTTGGAAGCAAAAGTCTTCCACCCTATTTTAGAAGACTTCTGAATAGTATTAAGGGTAGCCCAAAGGTCGTATACATTTTTCAACATGCCGAGCACGTTAATGCCTTTGTATGGGATGTAATAATAAGCAGCATATTACATAAAAATCAGATTCTGCGTGTTTCCAAAGATTTTGAGCTTGAAATGGAAAACCTATTAGTTACATATGTTTATTTCTTCACAGCATTCTTTCGCAGTTTGGATTCCTCCGCTACTTCTTAGAATTCCCCGATCAGATTCTCACGACCCTACCAATTCAGGCATCATACTACACGCACCTTAGAGGCGTTTCTGAACTCTCTTTAAGTCATATCCGAGTCCTAGTCATAGCTGTGCTTCACTTTCTTCAAGATATATGTTCCTGAAACAAAAGTGTTGCCTGGAACTATGTTGCGCACCCGTTGCTCAGTTTCTTTTTTGTGTGAAACTGCATCGGAATAAATTGTTTAACATGAAATTCTAGGCACAAACAGGTTTTAAAAATGACACAGAAGTCAATTTTGTGTGTGTGTTAGAGCGAGGAAAAAAAATTGAGTAACAAGCTTCCTCACACATCTCTGAATGTAACATATTTGTAAGGCATTCAACTCCGCTTCAATAGGACTTATTTCCACTCGCCATTATCGCATTCCCTGGACAAGGTCGGTTCCGTTCCTGTGGGTGCCCCGTGGATTCCGCAAACCCGCTTTTCTACTGCAATATGTATTCGGACTTCGCCGTGCCCTTTGACATTTCACACGCTGAGGAGGGAGTTTTTCGTGCTTCGTCTTCTCCTATCCCAAAAAGGTGCCTACATCGGAAAAAAGGTTCGACTCCGTCGCGTTTCGAACTTCTGCTCCCCGTCACAAAAGCCCAACACGCTACCGATCTGGAGGGGAGGGGATATCCCTTAGTCAAGGAATGGAATTTTTATGTTCCTGGAAGGTCTCCATAATGAATATCGGGGAACTCGAGGTAGAGCGTCGGGACTCGCTGGATTTAAATGTTACATTGTTCCAATTAAAGTCAATGTTTTTGAATGTAAAATGGATTTTAAAAAAAGGGACTCAAATTTGCACATTGGCTTCAGCTGTGCCTTTGTCAAAACGGTAAAAAAAAACTTGTTTTCTCGCTACGAATATGATTAGCTGTTGGGGAAGTGAAATTTAAACAACTTGACTAAGATACACTAGTATTCAATATTGTGGTGCAGTCGGCGCTTCCTACCTAATGCAATTTCATCAGAAAAACTTCATGGGTGCTTCCATTAGCGAGTGTAATGCTAAATTTTAGTAACTGAATATTTCTTCAATCAATACCGGACAAAACTGCGCTTTTAAACTGGTATTGTGGGATTATGTCGTGAAGCCCTTCCAATCCGTATGTTTAGAAATGAATTCATAAAATCTATCTCTTATTTCCGAAGACAAGAAGAAAACATTAGATACAACGCTGCGTAAGATACTACGATGTATTCAGGAAAAATATTTATAAAGTCATGACTAAGTAAGTGACGAACGATAATTCTAACCACCCAGTCTGCAATTTATCACTGGGAAAAGTGTGGCTTATCTCCGCAATTCGATTTTTACAATCTTAGATCACCGGTGGTGCGTGCATGGGGCGTAACGTATATGTCCACGTTTTCTTTGGCACCGAGTCTAATATAGGGCGAGTCAAAAGTCCTGCCCATTCTTTGATCGGTAATAACTCATTACTGAAAGGTAAGATTACAATGCAGCTCAGACCGTACGAAAGTCAAGGAAATTCTCAACTTAGCACGGTTTACTCTATTTATAATTAAAAAAAACTTCATAGTTATAAGGTTGAGATCTGCAACGTTCGTTCGACCGAGGCTGAGCAATCGTGATCTCTCAGCCTTGGTGAAACATTCGCCTGACTTTACTCCTCGTTTCATAGTAAGCGATGAAGCTTGTTTCACGGTAAGTGTGAATATGAACGCATGTCGATTCCAACGGAGAATGCGATGGGACTGACGAGGACACTGACATGCTCGAGTCCGAATTGCATAAACAGGTGGATAAAAAGGTCACTCTGGCAGCGACCGGAGGGAAATAACGGATCCAGCACCCAATCGAGAAGGCACTCCATGAATATCATTCTGCAAAAGGACTTTCATCACTTTCGCTTGGATGCATTCGCGTCGTAATGCCGTGCAACCTGACGCCATGACTTCAATTATTTCCTTTTCAACCTTTCTCAGGATAAAATAATAATTAATCTCAGGATTAATAATTGTTTATCTCCGAGATCATTGCAGGCGACCGGACCATGTCATGTAATGCCACACATGTCAAACTTCCCATGTCACATTTGAATTAACCCATTGCTATCGGAACGAGTCTAAAGCATAGGCGAACAGGAACATAATCCCACATGCCTGATCTAATCTCAAGTGACCAGTTTCCACCGATTTCACTCATACATTCCTGGGGGCAATCCCGCTTTCTCCGATTCGGCGTTGTAACAATCTAGAATATATCTCTGGAATTTAAAATGTTTTGCCCATTTCTTTATTGCGTTAGTGAGCATATACATAATGTTATCCATGGTTACGGAATTCTTTTGGAAGATATACATTTGTCTTGCCAAATAAAAAAGAAGTCGCAGAAGATACATGGAAATATTTCTCAAGTGAGCATCTTTACCGTTATCAACTTGTTTTCCTGTAGACTTTTTTTTCGTACATTCCTTCATGGGACATCCTGGATCCTGAACATCTACAGAAGGAAGTGTAGTATTCAGTGGAGAAAATAAGGATTATCATCATGAACCAGATCTTGGAAGCTGTCCGGGGAGGGGTGGGAGCGAGGCGAGGAGGGGTGGGAAGTCAGCTTTCTTCCGATATATCAATGAAATTCCAGAATATTTGCGTTCCATCGAGAAATAAAGGGTCATCGGGTTACTTTTGCTCTTGGAAAGCTTGCTTTCCTCCAAGACCTTGCAACTTTTTCTTTTGGTGGAGCAGGACCTATCTTGCAGTTGCTTCGGCCCTTTCAAGGAAACACATGAAACAGCTTTATAAAAGCATGAAGAACCGTGAAAAGATTAATTAAAATTTATATTCACGATTCATGACTTTGCAACGGGGACAAAGGGGAAGCCGGTCGGTTTGAGTATATGTGGGGATGTTAATTTAATTGATTAAGATTGATGCCATTCAGAGAGTGTAGCGAACTCCTTATGCTTTCGTTATACGATTTCATTGCATTGTAACTGCGCGTCCTTTTATAATCAATATGCAGTAAGATATCATTCTTTAGGAACGGTGATGTTCCAATCATGGATTACATTGTGTGGAAATTTCTCAAATAAAGACAAAGAAAAAAGGAGAAATGAGAATCTTTCGCTTTCTATTCCTAAAGGAAGGTATTGGAAAATAATGCCACTCTGGGTTTTCTGCATCCCCTGTTGGAGGAAAATTGTACTCATTCATTCTACGAGTATAAGATAACGGTGAAGGACACGCTTGCGCATTTTTTTCGCAAAAACATTCATGGCGTC
Organism: Darwinula stevensoni; assembly: GCA_905338385.1. NCBI lineage: Eukaryota > Metazoa > Arthropoda > Ostracoda > Podocopida > Darwinulidae > Darwinula > Darwinula stevensoni. Next base: position 28,441 of record CAJPEV010001691.1, read on the forward strand.
ATCCAATATGGAAATAAAACCCTAAGAACTGGAGAGGGCACGTCCATAGGGGCAATATCGGCTTGCCGCATTTCCAAGTCGTATTTTGGTATCGTGGCGGCTCTTTACCGCTAACGCACATGGGTACTCCTTCTCGTCGTACTTCGCTGTCGTCATGCCATCTTTCGGATGGACGAGGAGACGAGAGTCGCCGTGGTACTCGAAAGGGAACGCTGGCATCGCTCTCTGCAGCGACTTCAGCCTGCTGCTATGAATCCAGGGATTTCAAGAGTCATTGGTGAAATACGTTCGATTCGTGAATTTGTCTCCACTTGCTGGCTCCTCAAAGAAGTCCATCAGAGCAATATATTCAGGGGTCCATCTCTGAAATGCAGCATTTCAGAATCGCAGAATGTCGCGCTATTTCGTCTCTGCTTCCATCACCTTGGGTCTCTTGATATCACTCACGAACGCCGCAAGAAAGCCGACGGGCGCGAGAGATCTTCAAGGGTTGCATTGTTTTTCCGTATCGCAGTCGCATCGGTAGATGGCAAAAGTTAAAATTGTAATCAATGGGAGAAGGGAGCTTCCAGGAAAAAACGGTGATTTGCGAATCGTGTCTGTGCTGTTTGCTGCATCTTCTCTGTCTTCCTTCTTTCGTACGAGCTGATATAGGCTGCTGGACGTTGATGTTTCTGAGAGTATCTATCTGACGATGGCTTCGACCAGAGGTTCGTACAACAGAAGCTAGATGACGCCAAAGTAGTCGTTATGTCGGGTCGACTCCCGATACCGCTGTATTTCGTCCCCAGTACCATCCACAAGGTAGTCCATCTTTCCCCACGTAAAATGGTTCGATTTCTAAGGTATTAAATTGATGAATCATGGGGAAAATGGGAACCATCGCCTCTATGAGAAGGAAATTAGGGCAGGACGCGTCTGACTGACTGAATACGAGATAACTGCAGACATGACGAAAGTGTCTGCCGTTTTTCCAATACCCTCTCCACCAGACTATACCAGAAAATGGAATATACTACTTTCAAGCAGACTAATCGACTACATGATGGCCTCTGACCCCTGCTACGGGAGCGGGGCTTTACCAGGACTGAATGCAATTTAAGCGATGAAAAGAATCTATCCAAGACGTTCATTGCATACTGGATGAATCCCAAAAAAGAAAGTCCATGAAACCCTTTTTTTAAATACCCGATTCACGAACTTGAACCCATTACTGAAGATAATAAGGGCTAAGTCACATTTTAATGCGGAAATAAAAGTTAAAATGGGAATTGGAGACGGTCTTATATTGCGATGACTATCGGTCCTTGAAAACGAGAGTACAAACAGATTAGAATGTGTGGTTCAAGTAACCACACGAAATGCTATTTTTTTATTACATTTTATTGAGCATGATTGAAATTCCGTTTTGTACCTGAACAGACCTAAAATAATGTTATAAGATTCATCATAAAGGGTGATTCGCAATGATGAGCCCCGCTACACTGGCCAGCTTTTCTATTCTTATCGTAAAAATGAATTTTTGAAAGTCTATTGAACTTATGGAACCGTGTGAACCTAAAATTTCCGGCAAATTGACATTTTCTTGAGCCAGTTTTCAATGTGCGCCATATGTGAATGCAATATTGCACTGGCTTTCAAGTGGGCCGATCGGAAAAGCGGTATGAACTGAGGAACGGGGTAAACATCAGTTTGGACCGCGCTGCCGCTCATGTTGCGGGAGAGGCGCCCGTGAATTATGTGTAAATGTAAAATGATACGGAGTAATATAAAAATGCTGATCTGACCATGAGGTGCGTGGTCGCAGGCCAGAGGATCATCTTTAGAACCTCTTGATCGAATCCATAGCCGTTTTTCAAATCGGCCTTGAGGATCATCTTGAGGGTCAGGTCTGCCATCAAGGAACGGCGAACGAACGTCTTCGCACCCCAAATACCTGACGTTTTACTATATTTAGACTCTACAAATATAGTGGAAAAAAAATGAAGGGAATGGGGCCATTCCAAGTCAAGTGACCGAGGGATGACGCTCGACCATTTCAGAAAAAAATTGAAAATTTCTTGAGTTAACTGGTCTTATATGAAACTCCAAAATCCAAAATATTTCATTTTTATTCCAGTTGGTACATGAAATATGAATGTCGGAAATATCAGCTTTCAGGCACGTGTAACCCCTCTGATGAATTTCATAACTCTCAAACTATGCCAGCTAAAAATGCATGGAATAGCTCGTACAAAAGGCCTGAAATAGTAGAATCCAATTTTCCCAACAAACTTAAGGGTTTTTTGAAACTTGAATTACATATCTCTTTTCAACATGTACTAATTTCTATTAATTTCACCATCCTGTCATATGTTGTGGAAGTCAACGTAACATAACCAAAATTGAAGTGTTAAGAGTCCACCTCTGGCTCAGTTTTATGATGTACAGGTTGAGTCAAAAGTCACTGGACGACTTTGAACAGCTATAACTCAGCAAGCAACGTTTTACTTTGCAAATGTTTTTTGCTCTTGAAAGAACATGCTTTAATTTACGAAAAAACATGGGAATTAGCATGAAATACCAAATAAGAAATGAGATGAGCCTGCACGAAACTAACATTCTTCAACATAAAAGTGATATTTATGTACAGCGGACGCCCTATTTGCGATCATTTTATGGTAATATTTGGTGCTCCAAGTAGTTTTCTGATGATGCGATGAAATTTATTTCGAGGAACGTGTCGCCATCGGTAAGTTATTCTCTTTCTGTGAATAAAATTTTTCCGAAGTCTAGCGTCATTTTGCTCTGAAGACAGGTGGATAGGCAAGGTCGGGCCTGCCGAGTGGCCTCCCAAGTCGCCGGACCCGTCTCCATTCTAATTCTGGCTGAGGGGTTTTATTAAAAGACCAGGCCAGGCCGAAAATTCGCGCACGATCATTGAACTGAAGCAACGCACCATTGAGAAGATTGCTGGAGTTGCCTTTCGGTGACGGCTTGCATGATTGAGCTTGATGGTGCTCAATATCATGGCTAGAAATTACACTTATTTTTACACCAAATAAACAATTTTTTTTTTCAACGTTTAATATAAGTTAAATATTGCACACTCTCTTCTATGGAAAAATCATTTTGCAAATTAGTGACTTCCTTGTGGAGTTATAGCGGTTCAAGGTCGTTCAGTGACTTTTGACTCACCCTGTATTTATCAATTGGAATATTATCCCCCCACATGTCGAAAGTGAAAGTTGAATATCCCGTTTTTCATGATTTTAGCAAACTTTGACCTCGTTTCTTTGGTTGTGGGGATCCTGATAAAAATATGTATCAAATGTCAATATGAAAGAGCATTCCAAGGTCTATTTAACGAAAGTCGTTTCGTTCCGTTACAGTCACGTATCAAAATGTTTTGAATTTTCCCATGTTGGTCGGTTGTGACCTGGTTGTGGTTGTTGGCTCAGTTCAATATGACAACTGGTTCAACTGCTTAATTTCTATTATATTAATCATTTGATAGCATTCTTATTATGGTATTTCTTTTCCATAAAATAAAGTGGCTGGGGGACTTATTGCAGGCTTTTAATTGCGTTACAATTGCTTCATATTATTTTATTTACTTTCATAGGTTGTCAAGATTTGGTTATCATAGGGGCGTCGTTGAATAGATCTGGAAAAGCTCTTTGATATGATATGGATACATATTTTTATCAGCATCCCCACATCCATAAAAATAAGGTCAACGTTTGATAAAATCACCTAAAAGGGGATATTCGACTTTCAGTTTCGACATATGGCTACGTAAAAAGCCGAATGATACATACATCATACAACTGAGCCAGAGGTGGACTCTTAGCTCTGCATTTTTGGTTTTGGTACGTTGACTTCCACAACATATGACAGGATGGTGAAATTAATAGAAATTAGTACATTTTGAAATAAGTTATGTAATTCAGGTTTCAAAAAACCCTTAATTTTGTTGGGACGATTGGATTCTACTATTTCAGGCCTTTCATACGAGCTTTCCATGCATTTCTAGCTGGCATAGTTTGAGAGTTATGAAATTCGTCAGAGGGGTTACACGTGCTTGAAAACTGATATTTCCGACATTCATACTTCATGTACCAACTGGAATAAAAATGAAATATTTTAGATTTTGGAGCTTCATGTAAGACTGGTTAACTTAGGAAATTTTCCATTTTCTTCTGAGATGGTCGAGCGTCATCCCTCGGTCACTTGGCATGGAATGGTCCAATGATTCGTCACCTCCGAGAATGTGCTCCTGGTGGGTGGGATGATCCCGCATGGCGTGGATCGTGAAGTTGGACTCCAGCCATTCCTCGACTGCGTCGCGTTCGCGGCTGGTCACCAACGAGTCCGCATCTCTGGGAAAATGAAAGTATGCAGACATTGAGAGTTGAAAGGGACGTTGAGAGGACCTTTTGGGCCTATTTGAACGAAAAAATCACTGTTTTTGCATGCGGCGCGAGGTCTTTGCCCTATGCCTTTCTAGATCGTAGGCTATTTAGAAGGACTTGGATTGATGGGTACCGGTATGCTTGTGGATGGGAATTACTCATAATTTTTTGTAACAGAGAAACGGCAATGAAGATTTTCCATCCACTTTCCAATTTAGAGTGGTTATGTCTAATGCAGGACGCTTAAACCGATGCCATTTCTGTGTTCACGCTTCAACTAAGCAGGAACGTAAATAGGCATAAACTGCCTTCATGAATGACGTATTTTCTCTTGGACAACTGTATGTAGCCTTAGGTAGAGTTAGAAAAAGGGATTCCATAAATGTACTTGTACCTAAATAAGATAATGAAAAAACTCCCCATACAGTGAACATAGTCTATAAAGAGTGTGGGAAAGGTGTGGGAATTGAACCCGTGAGCAACGGAGTTTCACCGCATTACTAGTGGAGAGCATCGAAAAAGGTTGCCTTAAACTGAAATGCTTTAGTAATTTCCTTAGGTCGCAGAGTACCGAAAGCGCGTCAATAGCGAGTTTGTTTGCCCGAAGAGCAAACAAACTCGCTAGTTTAATATAATGATTAAGTGGCTTCTTGCTACGCAGAATCATGTCTCAATCAAGCTTTCCTAAGTTGATGAATGAATGAAGAGAAACGGAGAAATGGAGCACAGCAATTGCTGAGAAATGGGGAATTGACGCCAAGGGTAGATGAAGGGCAGGCTATTCATGGAGGTGTTAACTTCTTGTAGGCTTGCGCTGAGTGAAAATGAAGGGTAGCCTAAGCATGAAACTGTAAACTTTTTCCAGGCTAAACGTGTCACGGACCACCGACCACCGCCGCCGCTACCACAGACAACAATAGAATTTACTAGCGACCTACGGCCGCTACGCTGGCCGTCTAATAGGCGGAAATTTGAATAGTCTCTTGTAAGCATAATGTCTCCTTGACATCCTCTGTTCATCGCATTGCCCATTCGGGACTGAACCGGAATCTAATATATATAGACGATCGTGACTGACTGAATGACGCTAATTCTAACCATGTTCCAGAAAGGTTAGAAATCTGAAACTTAGTACACATGTACCTTTTGGGGTGCAGAGTTCATGCACTTCCGACTTTGGAGGTGCATGCCCTGGGGGTACACATTTTAGGGGGAGAAGTTTTTTAAATACACAGTATATCCTGTCGATGAAGTTGTTTTCACACTACGGGTTCTAATTACAATTATATTTGCATGATTTATTAAGTTAACACATTCACACACATTCAAATTCATGCAAAACCCACGCCATAGTCATAATCGGTACCAAATAGCACAGAACATCCAACAGCTATTCTGAAATGTTGGAATTTTTGCGCTAAATCCTGACTTTGGATTGAACAAATATCAATAGGTAAAGTAATACTTAGCTATTGCTCTTCTAGAGAGGTAACAAATGCAGTTTGGTGCCATACGTCATCATGCCACACATAAGACAACAAATGTGAATAAATTAAAATATTTTAATTTGAAGTTTTGCCGCATGAATACTATGTACGAACTCCTAAAACTCCCAGGAGTAAAACTGCAAGTTTTCACTTGGAAAATCAAAATTTACACTGAGTTAATTTGGTTCCCACGGCTAAATGGCTATAGCACTTATTGCCCACGATGAGAATAGCTTCATATTTATATTTTGCTTTTTCATGCTTCTTGGAATGACAAGGGAAGTCCTCCACAGAACGTACAAAGAAGCGAGACAACATCAGGATTTTGCACATTTCGCTCGCAAGCGAAGCCTCAAGGACAAACCAGTTGAGCGCAGACACGTCTCAAAAGAACTTATTTGAAGAAAGGGAAACGGGCGTCCAGACGAAGATCTTTCGCCTGGGCGCGATCGGAGGGGAATGTCAGCGGTGAGATCACGCGAGCACCAAGTCCTCCCTCCTGTTGTCGGAACAGACTAAGACCCATACGTCACAGTGACGTCACAATGTGATGGCTTTGAGGATGGAGAAGCGCGCCACGTGGGCGGAGCCGCGGGTTCGCGAGGTACTGCTACGATCTAGCCGATTCGTCGATCCGTTGGAGTGACCCATACCCGAAAACTTGTTCGACCGGCTTCCCACCGAAATGCCCTTTATACCTCGACGTTTTTAAGTAGGGCTTCGCCCTGGCCCACATGTTTCGCTTGACGTGGGACCCATGTGTGGCATAATTCGCAGTTGTGTCAAGTGTCATCCCTTTGACAGGCCTGAAGGTCTGCAGGGAGAGAATTAAAAAAAAAATATCTTTGCACACTGATGCAAGAGAAAGAAAGGTGCGTGCAAACTAGCATTGATGAGTCATGTAGCCTCACCATTTGAAGTTTCATATCGTTTTGTCAATAAAGAGAAGTAAGATTCCCATCTTTGAACTCTTACATTTGATTAGGAGTTCCAAATGATATGCCTAGGCTAATCAATTGTGGCTTGATGGCTGAAAATATTTTTTTCTTGTAAATACAGTCTCATCATCCTGCAGATTTTGATGTTCACAATGGTCAGAGACTGGAGGGAAAGTGTCTCATCTTGAAGAGTAATTTAGCATGAGGATAGGAATTTAGGTAAAGGTCCAGAGTTTGTCCTTGCCCTTCCATGGAATCAAGAGGCAGACCACAACTGCATGATGAACTTAGCCACAGCTACATGCACTTATGTTACTGATCAGATATTAGTTTTTCACTTTTATTACTCATGTCATGTTTGCTTGTGGTCTTGTTTTTGTTTTACTTTAAGGTTGATTCTGAAGTTGCCTTCCAATCTTGTGATGAAAAATAATGTCAATTGTCACAGTTTTAGAACTGGAAGCAAATTTAACTATGAGAAAGGTAACAGGGAGATCAAGCAGCCCAGTATAGAGTCAAGAAGATCCTTTTTGTGTCTGATAATGAATTTATCCCATGAGAGGCTTTCTACCTGCTTTAAACCTTCTTCATCCCCTGCATTGAGTGAGTTTTCTGGAATCTTCATACTCACATACTCAGTTTGATGGTATTCCCTAGTCTAGTGCAGTGGCATTGTGAGGGGGGGACTAAAGCTACACCATGTTTGGTTTTAGCCCTACCCCCGGGTAAGGAGAAGTCAGTAGCTCCCTTTTTGCAAAACCCAGCCTATGTGATTGATCTGGTGCAACCTGTCTATTCTCTTTGATCATGCCATGCATACCCTACCTTCATTACATGAATACTACTTTCAGGTGAGGACTGAACCATTACAGCATTCAAATTCTTAAATGGATGGGATGTGATGCTTCACCATGTCTGTATTACCTCAGTCAGACATTTTCACACGAATTGGAAAACACTTGCGTGAAGAACATCCTCTACATGGGTGTCTGAGTCAAATGGTGCAGTTGCAAACCTTCTGGCAGAATAGTAGCTCTTCATTGCAAAAAGTGCAAAGAAACTAAGTTTTACAGCCTTTGGTCTATTCACTGATAGATTTGGTGGCTAAAATGCTACCATAATTTCATCATATATGAAGTATGAGCTCATGTAATCAGTGCTAATCTGGTATGAGCTGGTATATATGAGTAAAATCATAATGGTTGAATGTAGCTAAGCCTGAGTGTGTTCATTCTGTTCATGAAGCTACTTTTCCAGACCTATTCCTCAGAAATAATCAATTATTTTTGCAAATTCTATGTATTCATGCTATTTTGCTTTCTCTGAACTCACCCTTAAGAAGAGGATAAGCAGTTCAACAATCCAGGCTCTTGAAGCATATGGCTTCTTCAATGGATACTTGAAGAAACTGTCATGGAATGTGAGAACCTCAACAATTAACCAACATCAATCAGTAAATCTGCACTATGATGTGAACAGTTTTGTTTCAAAGATTAAGCGGTATTAATGTACTTATGCTTTTTCATTTAACAGGCATTGACTGTCATTGCACTCAATTTTTTTCAAGGACAGTTGTGCATTTCCTTCATAAACGGCACTATTGCCCTCTTGATGTCAAGGCTTCACAGCTACTGTAAATTATAATGGACACCTCTTCTGCGATTAGTGTTTATATGAGATGCAATCATAGAGATGGAGGTTAAAGGATAGAGTATCCCTTACAGGGTGGCTTTCATGTCTGCCTTTCTTAGTCCTATGCCTATGAAGGTCTATTTTGTTATCCTCTGTCGTTTGTGTGCATATCTTCCAGTGACATATTCTCTAAAAGTAATTGTGTTGGTATGACATAATAATAAAAAAATAACTCTCACTACCTCCCTGTTCTTCTCGAAGTGGTGAAAATGACTGTATGATAGGCCAGAGTCTCCAGGTAACCTGGATCCCACAGCACACACCATTGATTCCTCTTGAACAAATCTCTTGTTTTTGGGGTTGGATTATGTATGACAATTCAGTCTCACGGGAGGAATGCCTAAGGAAGAATCATACTAATAGATGACCAATGTCTGCTGGAGAACTTTCTTGAAGTACCTCCTAAAACAACAGCCATCTATGAGGATGATCTCATATGCCAGAAAGCTTGACTTGAGCCAACCACCAAGTGTTACTCTATCCTCAGAAGGGGAGTTCTGCACCAGCCATTATTCGCTGAATGCACCATACTAGCTGTCAAGGTCCTGGTTCATGTTTGCTTGCATTTCAGTTACTTGCCCAAATGTGTCAATATTGATATAGTCTAGATATATTGATACAAGGGAAGATTAAATGTTTGCAGTTTTATACTTCCCTCTTGTCTTCTATTGTCTTCAGCTAGTCTGACAAAAGAGTATGGTGNGTTTTATACTTCCCTCTTGTCTTCTATTGTCTTCAGCTAGTCTGACAAAAGAGTATGGTGGACTTCAGCCACTTCCGTTCAAGGCTTGTGAAGCCATGGCAGGTCATGTGGAGGTGTTGGACAATCACGAGGACCTAGATTGCTGGGTGTAGAGGAATCTGCAGCCTGCATCTGCTTGGACACCAATTTTGGACACCAACCTTTCTCCAGGATTGAATTTAAAAGGCCAGTTTCTTCTGAACTAGAGTTTTGAGTTATTTGACAAGGGATGAAGAATCTGTTATCTACTGAAGAGATTTATGCAGTTTGCAAAATAAGTCATGAACAGCTATCACAAAGGCTCCAATTCAATGCTTTGACATGTAGTATTAATTCTGTGCCTCTCACTATTATCCCATAGCCAAAACATTCTAGGGTCGTATTATGACTCGGTCTGTCGTTACCCTCACTAAAAACGAAATTAACTTCATCACTTCTTCCACAGGGAAAGGGTTACTACAAAAAAACAAAGAGAAAGATGTCCAGAGGACTTGTTTGATCTAGACTGTTCAGGTGCTTGCTTCCACCCCATGTCCTGCTGCATTGAATTTCTCTCATTGCCTGTGTTTCTCTCCATCTGTTAACTGGATATTCCATGCTTCTTAAGATAGATATTAGGGATGGGACCAATCATTTATTTTTCAATTTTCACAAAATTTGCTAATATCTGCCATATCATAAATTGGCATCCAATGCCTGATTAATAACCAATATTAAATAAATTTTTAGCTTGAGCACTGTGCTTGCTGTTACAGTCTGTCTTATACGATCTATCTACGTCCGTCTATACGGGTTGTTGGTACAAAAGACGTAGGGGAGGTAAGACACGTAGTAGTGGGTTACCTCGTATATAGATCCACGTATTTGTATACACATGCAGGAGTGGGAGTCAGAATTTCTCTACTTTTCCTCCTCTATTCATGGAACACTGTAATGTGCATTCTTCCATGCATACCTCCTTAATCACATCACAGCCATTCTGTGTTTTTATTTTATAATGAGAAAGAGGTTCTTACTCATTGGCCAGGTGGTTCCAGATTGATCTTGGGATGAGGCCCTAATTGATGCAGGATGAGACTACAAGACAACACAAGATGTGCTCTATGGAAATCCCTGCAATTAAATATGTTACCATTAATTTCATTTTGTAAATGTGAGCTAGCAAATGACAATGTTAAAGCAAGTCTGAGCCCTAAAATTCTTGCTACTTGAAATTAGGTTTGGGTAAGCCTTTCCTATGCTTGTAGCTGCCATTGCACTTGCAGTTATGCATGGCAAAGTCATGTTCTTATATTCTGTAATTTATCAACTCTATGGCACTATAAAATGCAAGATTCTTTTTTGGTTTGACACAATTTGGGGTTTTTCTTTTCCAAAACACTGTGACATGATGTTTTAGCTGCTTTATTGGTTAAAAAAATGATGGGAAGGAGGCATTGAAGGAGTTGAGGGTGCCAAATAAATATGTACCTTTCATGGCCAGCAGAGATATGACTTTCTATATTATTATACAGGGTTTTCAAAAAGTTACCACCCATGTAGATATGTTCTTCTGTTGCAGGAACATAAGTAGATGTCTGAACTAAGGAAGAAAAATAGATGAGAAGTACTCATTGCAGAAAGGAAAAGTTTTGGTAAAGTTTTGCATAAGGGTAAGAAATTACAGTGATGCTCAACATGAGTTTCAAAATCAATGTGGCAAGCAAAAAAGACTCTTACCTATCCCATGGATTGTACAACTTTTTGAACATCCTGTCGTTAGAATAGCCCATGACTAGACTATTTGAATGGCTCATTCTGTTGGGCTTCTTTTCCATGCTTTTGCGATGTAGCATATTTTAATCTGAATGATAAAGAGGTGCACCACTCCAATGAAATGGCTTTGGTTAACATTAGGACACTCTGCATCATGAAGCTCTAAAAAATCATCATTCAGATGCATGGAATAAGGCACTCTCCTCCAAAGCATACCTCTTATAACCCCCCAAGTTGCAAAAGCAATAAAATCTTATCTAAAATAAATAAACAAAAAAAATCTAAAAAGAAAGAAAAGAAGTGCATTTAAATGGGAAAATGTCAATATTTTTGTCCAGCATATCTATGCTGGCCAGGGTCATGCATCCATTATTGCCACTCAATGTATCAACGGCAACAAATGAGATCTTGATTTGACTGACTTAGAAGAAGAGAGGAGGGAAGCACGTGTGTATTTGTACGAAGCCAGTGGAGGGTGTGAGCATGCAGTGTAAAAGTGCATGAGTCTGCATAGGATAAATAGTGCAAAAGTATGTAAACCTACATGAGAAGATTAGAGTTGACTTTGAAGGACTTGAGCCAAGAGGGGAGTGCTTTTGTTAATTTTGTGCCTCTGCTCCTGGTGTAAATTTTCCTTGAACTGCACACATTATGCTCTGCCAACTCTTGCATTGCTCCCCTCTCTCTCAAGTGTCAATTGACTGATGTTTGTTTCTTCATTGGTGATGAATCTGTTGCTGGATTTCTCTAACTGCCTGCAGAATCTCAATGGGTGGTAATAGTTCCCACCTGACCTAGTGTATCCCGAAAATAGGAGCCTGTATAAAAGATACAGTTATGTTCATTGCAATATTGGGAACTAAAGAGAGTCGAAGCCCTGAGAAAAGATATCATTATCCTCATTTTACGAGGAGGTAGTGAGAATGGGCTGCGAGAAACAACCAGAAGATCCCCCCAAAAAATCTCTCCTTAAAGGAATTATATTTCCAAGTATTAATATCTCGTTGAATCTATAGATCATGAATAACATGTTACATAGTCTGCATTTTGATTTGCTGCTAGAAAAATAGTTTAATGGAATTAAAGTTTCATGCCCGTAAGCTGGCGCAAAAATTTTTTTCAGTAGAATTTCCGTGAACTCAAATTCTGTTTCCAATGTCTAATTCCATATTTCCATTGTGTATAATCGGCAGGAATCATTGCAAAATGAATTTATGGCTTCTACCGAAGTCAGAGCTGCAGAAAGTGAAATTGGCAGTTTCAAGGCTATTTGGCATTGAGGGAGAAAAGAGGAATATGTGTCTTTGTTTCGAAATCATCCATTTTTGGGCTTTAGAAAATTAAGCTCAGAAATTCTACACATTTTTTACGTTTTTCCTGTCGAAGTAAGATGATGAGCAATGAAGATTCCAAACACCAAATCCTCCTTTTTTAATTGAGAAAATAGATAATTATTTGGAGATATTTTCTTTTAATAGGTTTTCTGCTTAACGGTTGATAGTTAACAGAAAACACGCGAAATTACTAATGGAATGAAATGTCATGAGCATTGTGGTGGTACATGAATTCTATAAATCGGAACAATGTTCAAATTTCGGTCAAGACTTTGACTTCCTTAAAAAGGAGATAGGTTCCGTCATCGAAAACCCAATTTCCAGAAGGAAAATTTCCACAGAATTCCATTCCCCTATAATTAAAGTGAAACTCGTTCTTCTAATATAGAACTTCCCAGGACTGAGTGAAGATTTGGGGATACAGATCGGTTCGATATGTTCGTCCCAAACCAAAGATCGGGCTTCCAGTTCCATTGGGATCCTACAGGGCGTTTCATTTAATTTGTACATCTTTGAACGCTCATATCTCTGAGAGGACGCAACCGCTCTTTACGAAATTTGACCACAATATAGCGCAACCTTTGCCAAATTATTGGACAGAGTTTCTTAATCGCAGCGCCATCTATTGAGTTGAAGCACCGATTCTGACAAAACCTCTGAAACCAAGATCTTATCAACTTGATGAAATCTTTTAAAGCTCATCATTCGTTAGATAATGCCTTGATCCAGTGGTGGTGAAAATTTCATGATTGTATCTCATCTCCTTACTAAGATATCAATCGTCAAACCTTAGCCACTTAATCCATCCGCTTGCACTTAATACTCTCAATGCCATGGATTTTTCCGATGTTTTGGCCTGAGCCCCTGTTACCATCGCCCTGACGCATGAGGCCTACGGCGCAAGGCTATAACTTTTTTGGCCAGAATGCACAAGGTCGTCGAANTCAGAGGTTTTGTCAGAATCGGTGTTTCAACTCAATAGATGGCGCTGCGATTAAGAATCTCTGTCCAATAATTTGGCAAAGGTTGCTCTATTTTGTGGTCAAATTTCGTAAGGAACGGTTGCGTCCTCTCAGAGATATGAGCGTTCAAAGATGTACAATTTAAATGAAACGCCCTGTAGGTAAGGAAATCACCATCTGGGACGGTACCTATGTCTACATCCAAATGAGCGGCAACTAAACTTTTCAGAGGAAAGCATATATGGTCATTTCATGTCAAATCGACACGAAAAAATTGACCTGACACTCTCCAAGTTTTATCAAACTTGCTGCGCTTGCAGGGGCATTGAAAAACAATACCTTGCCAAATTGCACCTCTGTAACTCAATTGCCACCAAAGATGTAGCAATTTGAAAGTTGCAATGAGCGGCCATTTTCGGGTAGAGTCGTCATCGCCTAAGTGCGCATAACGTTTGTTCTAATCGACATAGAAAGCTGATATTGGTGTCCTTTTAAAGGACACCACCGTGCCCTTTCAAAGAATATGTAACTCAAAGACTTTCAATAAAAATGAAGACCAAAGGCTAGAGGCTCTGACTTTTGACCTTTAATTACAAAATAGATTATTTTTACTTCGAAAAAATTCGTACCATTGCCAATTTATTCTGCGTTATTGCTCAAATTTTCATTTTGGGACTATCATGGAATCACTCGATACAAACAATAGATAGATAAATGCAAGTATATGAAAAGCCCAATACAATTGCCTAAAAGCAAAAATTAATCAGTGACAGTTAACTGACAACAATTCGTTTAAAAAGCGAAAGTCAAAATAAAACTAGATCAAGTTGAAGTACTCCTGTTATTCATGACTGAGGCTTTCCAGTTGCAAGATCATTTTGCAGGACAGTGATTTTCTCTTATTTTGTAACAGATAAGAAGGAATAAGCTTTGGTAGCAAATTTTTCTTCGTCTTGGGTATGATAGAATAAGTCTTATGCGTTCCAGATATTGTGCGTGATTCCACAAATCTTTCTGCTAGGAACTTTGCCTCTCTCCTTTTGTCTTTCAAGCTGATATACTTAAATAAAAATAATTGGGATATTCTCAGTAGGCAATTGAAACAGTGAAGCGTCATTACGATTTGGTTGTCCTGTTTGGTTGTTTGGTTTTCCTTGGCATGTGGCTGAGAAGTGCCACACACTTGGAAAATCTGTCTCATGATGTCACAGCGTGAGGAAATATTCAGATTTTTTGATGCGATCCATCAGAGAAGTTGGTGATTTGTGTACTGGTTGTCATCTGATTCCGTATTAAGTATCTTCCTCTTCATAACACCCTCATTCTACTTCAATTTCTCTGGTCGTCAACCACGGTAGCATGACTCCTCGGACAAGGCTTTCGTTGATTTGACGTGGATGACGATGTACTAGACTTACTAGTAGTTCCCAGTAACACCGTTATTTGGGCAAATATCTTCCTGCAATCATCTCATATCCTGGCTGCAAGTCGAAGAGAAGGGAGTCTGTTACACATCCATAGCAAGACTAGCCTCAGAATTTTCGAGTTTTTATGTTTAGCTTTGCCAAATGGTTTGCAGCAGGAAACGTCCACAGCGGTTCATCCCTCTCTCTCGTTTCCCAATGAGGACGAATAGCACCTAACAACACAAGATGCTGCATACCAACTGAAAAGCTGAGACATAAACTGGTGAAACAATGCTGAGGGGGCCTGTAAATAAGTTAAGGAAAGTGCCATTTTCAGGATTTTCTGCTGAGATCTTGGAACTTTGGGATAGCTTGAGGATTTGAAACTGTTATTATTCGATTCTACGAGCCCGACTTAGTACGTTTAAATGCCTCACATGTCGAAATCGGCCAACCTACAGGGTGTCCCAAACGTTCCTTTTTGGGATACATCAATTTTTTTCACTATGACACGGGTTTAGATTAAAGGGAGATATCCCTACAGTGAGTAGCCAGTATCGGCTTTCCACAGATTGTCATACTATGGCCGGTGGAGTGAAGCCAAATTTCCACCTTGAGATTGGAAGACAAAAGGAGTTTCCCCAATGCAATGTGACGTCGGCCCCTATACCAGACTCACTGGTTTATATCTTATTTAAAAGAGGGTCATTTGTAGACACAATAAATACTATTGTTTATTCAAATGTGTAGGATTTGAAATAGGTTAGGTTAGCTCACGTTATATGATTTTTAGAATTCGTAATTGTACCTCCAATAAATGGTTTCTTCGCCCATTAAGCCCTCATACTGAACTTACTTAGTCAAACCGGGCAAAGAAGTGCTTCAGAGTGTGGCTATGATCGGGTCATGTTATTTTTTAAGAATGTGACTCCGGAACATTTTCCTCCTTGCCTGGCAGGCTTATCAGGTTTATGCAAACACACCAGAAGTGTAAACAGTTGTGCAAAGGTAACTACGAGGGTAGGATTTGCGATTGAGCTGATCAGGGTTGAGGACGTGCCGAGATGCTCTCGTAATGGGAGGCTGATGCCATTATGAGAGCATGGCGAAATCCTCAGGTTTTTGTTACGTTATAACTGTAATAAAATATTATTTTTTTGGGAACAACGATAAACAACGAATCTAGGACCAAATAAAATTCCTTCCCTTTTGCAAGTGGCGAAAAATAACCAAACCGAAAAGGCTTTTCTAAATTGACAGCATCAATTTCATTTCGATAAGGGGAGGCATAACAAATAACTCATCATTTCGCGAAGTTACAAAATCGAAAACCGAGCAAAAAAATAAACGCGTCGCTGTTAATCCCTGTAACTACCATCATAAGTCCGATGGACTCTGATATACAATTTTGCCATATGCGTAGACTGCTTCATAATATTTCAAAGTCCAATACTCCGTGTATTCTCACGAAGGTATGTGCTATTAGTCACTGATGTTCTCTCCCCCCCCACCCTTCTTTCATTATTTCAAAACATCGCAATCAATTGCACCTTAATATCATCGAATGTACCTTATGCATTTTATTTGGGAAGAAGTAAGAAATCATCATTTACAGCTGCTCTGACTGCTTCTTCAAAAGTCTCTGGAAAAGTCCTGTTCGAACCATAATCAAGTCTTTCGATAGCGATGCACAAATTGTCCTCCAGGGCCATTCTCTTCTTCTCGTTCTCTTCCATCATTTTCTCGTGCACCCACGTCAGATTTGTTCTCTTGTACTTCTGGACGAAATCGTATGCGTCGTCGAAGAGAACTATGTATGGCCAGGTGTAATAGTCCGCGAATTGAAGCCAATAGAACTCGGCCTCCCACGAATCCCAGCTGTAAGGAACATCGTCTTTAAAATCATTAGGACCGTACACGTGGATGGAGTTCGGTGCGCCGGGTCTCTCTCGGATCGCCTTCTCCTGATCCTCCTGGCAGTGGTTGCCTCGGTCGTCCACGAGTCTCTGGACGTTTCTCATGAACCTGGGGCTGGGGAGGAACATCGGGATTCCAAGGGCATACGCTTCCGTGATCTTGTAAGACATGACGGCGTAAGGCCAGTAGACGAGGGCGGGATGCGTCACCAGGTTCTCCATCTTGTAGAATCCGTCATACAACCTGTTGGTGCTTTTCACGTCGATTCCACATTTTCTGGCAGTTTCAACGATATGCGTCCATATTTCTGGATCGAGAATGTGATCTGCAAGGGATATGACTTCCGGCCTCACAGGCCGGTACTCGTACCGTTGGGTGTAGAAACCACTGTAACTGAAGAGGGGAACTACGTCCGCGATCCCCGTGTAATGCTTCAGATACTCCAAGTCATAGACGCTGCTGGCGGCCACGACGTGATGGGGATCCTTGCTGGCCTGCATCGTCTGCAGGTGTTTGTCGAGCAGATCCCATTGTTCTTTCTCGTAGCATCTTCCGAGCGAATATCGGGTGGCAGGCAGGAAGAGGATACTTTTGTTGAAAGGAAGCCAATGTTCGCAAAAAGCAGCCGGGAACATGCAGACGAAAATGTCCACAGACGCCACGACGGGATCGTGCTTGTAAAACTCGAAGTGCTCCTTCGCGTCCCGATTTCGATGGTACTCGTCCGCGTATGGGTACCACCACTTCGCGACGGTATCGGAGATCCTGTGGTGAAAAGTCGCATTCGGATGTTCCTTCACGCCGGGGTTGGGGAACCTGTCGGCCCGAGCCTCGAAGATCAAGTGATGCCCCATCCCCAGTAGAGCCGATGGGATGTCCATCAACGTGCCCATGTGCCAGCCCGAAAACCAAATGTTGAGTTTCTTCTTCGGAGAGCATTTACCGACTTCTTCATCATCTGAGTTACTGTCTTCTCTCTTTCCGATTGGGAATTTCACTCGGTTTGACTTTTTCTTCACTTCGGGGAACTCATAGCCGATCTCTCCAAGATTCTTGAGCCATTCCTGAAGCAAGTACAAATCGTCGATTTGGATGTAATCCCTCTCGTATGCTTCGATCCACAATTCTTCCATTCGAGCTGGGAGATTTTCGGCTTCACTCTCCCACCCGTTCAGAAACTTTATGAGTTTCGAGGTTTTCTCGTACAAATCCGCTTCGGCTTTCAGATCGCCAACGAGAGAGTGAACACTTCGGTTATGAACGACCAGAGGGCGCGCGAAGAAGCCAAGATGCAAGTCGACATCTCTGAATAGTCTCTGAGCTAGGAAACTCCTCCAGATGTCAGACACCCGGGGGGAGACGGTGACCGGCAGGAGCAAGGCCCAGAATGCGGGTCGGTTGTGGAGAGTGGCCTGTGCGTTGTACGGTGAAAATATTCCGTCTGGGGTCACCGCCGGTCTCGTCTTGTTCACTCTGGCGAACGTGACGATCGTTTTATGAGATATTCGGAAAATCGCGTCCAAATCCGGCTGAACGTCTGCCACCGACTGGACCACTCCCATCTGCCCCCAGCTCAGAGTTCCCGCCTCGCCAGCCAGGTGATACGATGAACTCTGATGAATCTCGTCCAAGGGCATTCCCCGTGGCCAGCATGGCGAGTACTCCACACCCAGATATGGGTACGGATTCCAGGCAGCACTCGAGTCGTTTCTCTTCACGAACTCCACGGAAATTCTTGACTGCTCGGTGAGATTCGTGAACGGATCCAGAGAAGGTGCAGTGGCGGTGGCCGCTCCGTCTACCCAAAATTTTAGCAAATTGTCATCGTCGAAGTCCCATATGAGTCTCGCACCGTGTTCCATCGCGAAGAGGTAACCGACGTTCTTTCGGCCAAGACTGTTCCACGGTAAGAACCGCAGAAGTGGCCACTCCAAATTCCTCTGGTCTTCCGGCCTTAAATAGACGACAGCATTGTCCCCCTCGATCGTCCACGCTATTTCATAATATGTGGGAGTTTTTTCGTCTCCCACCACGACGACGCACCATTTCCTCGAAAGCAGCAGTCGTCTTAGCGCTTCGGAAGGCTTTCGTATCGTTGTGAGGACGGCCCAAAAGTCGCACGACGGACTCGTCGCGCCGAAAACGCCGATCGGTCCAGAAACGAAACTCTCGTGGAACATCCTCTGCTTTCCCGGGAATCTTCTTATCTTTTCTCCGCCGAACGTCCTTGCCGACGCCCCGTTGAAGACGCTCGAGTGCGCGATTGCCCGACGCGATGGACTTCTCGACCCCATGCGAAACGGATGCGTTGCTTCTTGGTCAATGAAGCTTTTCGTCATACAGCGAAATGCGAGCGACAGCGCATACAGTGACAACACCACCAACGTACTTATGAAGAGCAGTTGTTTCCAACGCCTGCGAAAGATCGAAAATCACGGAAACGATCATTCTGTTGGAATATAGAGCATTCTTGAGCATTCTTGAGCATTATTATGGAACATTATAGGACATTATAGAGAATAATTAATAATTATTATCTAATCTAGCGAATTTGTTTGCTTTTTGGGTGAACAAATTCATTATGGACGCACTGCGGTGCTTAAAAAAATATATTTATGCATTTAGAGCATCATTTTTCGAGGCTCGCCTCAATTGCATTGATCAAAATCTTTGGTTCATTGGCTGGGCCATTCTTGCGCCTTTGAAGCTCGTAGATTTAAAAATAAATTTATGTTAGATAATATTGATAGTGACGTCATATGACTCCCACTTGAGGATCACTAAGGTAAAAATTCACAGTGCGTCGTTTTGTATTCAGTGGTTCCAATTCTTACCAATGGTAGACACACTCTTCTTTGCATAGATATGTCTAAAAATGTATAGTAGCTGACACATGAGCTCAATACTTCATCGTTTCAAAACAACTGTTCCTTGTAGACAGTGTTGAGTGTATTGATGTTTTTTTCCTTCTATTCATATCTATATTTTTGCAGAAGGACTCTAACGAAGTACCTCTTTGAAAACTCTTCCAAAGGCTACATGCATATGTCCATGAGGAATTATATCCTTCCATAATTGCGGCCCATAGCTTTCCTGGTTCGCGTTTCGTTAAAGGAATTGCATGCATAGAAATGGCATTCGTCTAACCGTCCTCAAGTGGATTTTTAGCATAAGCATACTAAATCGCAACGTCTCGGAAAATCTTCCTACCCGTTTCGCTGCTGGCAAAATATACTTCGAGACATTTGCATCTGGAGCATATTTTTTGGGGAGACATTTTCCATAAACTTTTTTTTTCCGGTAATGAGGCAGAAACAGATAACTGAAATTCCGTTAAGATAATACAGAAAGAAATACTCGGAGATAATTCCCGCTTTTTTACATATATTTCAACGCGGCAGAAATATTTTTATGCAGCACGTTTACTATACATTTTGGCCCTAAAACGATTCGAGCGGTTGTAGATAGCTAAAATACCATACAGACGCACCTCCCATCCAAGTACGACTATTTTAAGAAGCTGAAGATGTCCGTTTGTTAGTTTCTCAATGACGTCACATAATGTGAAGTAACTTGACAGACCCAAGGAGTTTAATCCCAATGGCTTATTCTTTCTAAAACATGGTTAGAATTAGTCAGTCAGTCACTCACGATTGCCAATACAGGGTATACGAGTTATTAGACACTAGCGTGTTTATTTTCTTATAAGGTATACAAATTTACTACGGTCGCGCATTTGGCGACGCCAAATGCGCGACCGTAGTAAATTTGTATACCTTATAAGAAAATAAACACGCTAGTGTCTAATAACTCGTATACCCTGTATTGGCAATCGTGAGTGACTGACTGACTAATTCTAACCATGTTTTAGAAAGAATAAGATGCAGAAACTTAGTTGACCAATAGCTGTTAAATTGCTGATTCTCTAAAAATTCAGACTTCGGAGGTTCATGTCCTGAGGGCACATTTCGTGGAGGACTGATTTCGCAGACCTATATAATTTTTTATTTCAAAATGCAACCTTGGTCATAGTACATCATCATACTCTAAAGCTGCTGAACCACCGGAAGACGGTAGACTTGACATACACAGTTACTTGTTCCGTGTAACAGGCAGTGATGAGAAAATTGTTTAAATTTGTAACTCCACAAGCAGTGCACTTCCCATTGGTCAAGCATTTAGATCAATACGTTATCTCTGTGATTACCGATTTTCAAGTCAATCCGCTGAGAAGTGCTTACAGAGCATACCTAAAGAGACAGTTCTATAAACTTAGTGCAACGCCGGCTGTTTTCAACAAGTTGAAGATGGCTACAAGTGTTGAGAACATTCGCTTCTACAATTTCACATGGTTCAAACTTGGCATAGCGGCCGCTGCTTGTTACACGGAACTGGTACCTGTGTATGTCAAGTCTACCGTCTTCCGGTGGTTCATCCGCTTTAGAGAATCAGTTGAAAGGGTGGAGGGCCTTTCTTTCTTGACTAGCCTCACAGTAGCCGTCTAAGGTCTACCCAGACACCAGAACTTGTCGAGACGGTGCGAGAGCTGGTGGATGAAGTTTGCCAAGTGACTACTTGAGAGCTGGATGAGGGGCTCGACGTTGGCAAGAGGACTATCAACGAGTAACTGACACAACACCTGCAATTGGGCAACGTGGCATCAGTTTGGGTACCGCCCCAACTGACCGAGGACAACAAATCGGCTCGCATCAACGGCGCCAAGGACATCCGATGCATTTGTTTTTCCGAAGGCGTGGAGGCTTTCTGGAGCTAGCTCAACAAGGTATTTTGCAACAAGCTCGTTCTCTTGACAGGCTGTGGCCACAATGCAAGTTTGAACCACGTGAAAGTGTAGAAGCGAATGTTCTCAGCGCTTATAGCCATATTCAGATTGTTGAGAAAAACCCGTGTTGCACTGAGCTGATAGAGCTCTCTTTTGATGTCTGTTCTGTAAACACTTCTTAACGGATTGACTTGAAAATCGGCAATCACAGAGCTTAAATATTGATCTAAATGCCTGAGCAATGGGAAATGCGTTGCTTGCAGAATTACAAATTTACAAACGATTCTCATTATTTTCCGGACACCGGAAGTAGTTCATCTTATCCATTTTAGGTATCTAGGCATTCTTTGAGATCCAGTTTCTTTCCAATGCTGAGAATCCCTCCCACGAAATACTACATGAATTTTGGGCCAGTTGTTCAGGGAGACGTGCACCTTGCTCGTCTTTGGTATATTGCAGATGCTGACATTGCGGAAGACATCATCAATATGAGATAAACAACTTCAAATGGATTGGAAAACGAGTGAATCGTAACTGACAGAAATAACAGAATGAAATAACTTCCAAATTGAGTTTTTGACAGCGGACTTATTGTCTTTTGAGTCCATTTGACTCATCCAGATTCTTCTCATGCAATTCTTCCTATTCACGGTAAGAACATGGGGAAAAGAGACAGAAGAATAGAGCTCATAGATTCTGCTGTGATGTCAACGTCATGTTAAAGTGAGGAAAATTGTATGTATTGTTAGATCAGTTCATCTTTTACATAATTGCAGAAATATGCCATTTTCTATAAAAGGAACGAGGTTCTATGAGCACTAAACCAAATATACTCTTTCGGAAATTTTTTTGCAGATGAAACCAATTTTACCTTTCACCCTTGAATTGAAATACACACTTGAAATACAGCCTTTACCTGTGCCATCAACTTCCTTGAAAATGAGTTAGATCTTAGGTCAAATCCATTGGATGGTGCTAACTGTAACAAGATATCTGATTGGCTGATGGCAACAGGGGACCGCCTACCCTCGATAATAAACCAATCAAAAGTCTCCAGAGTTTTATCTTCCCATATTGTCCAGGAACTATACATAGAACCTTGTTGAACTGAATGTTTGAGATCTGGGCAGATAAAACCTTGAAGAATCGTTAATTCTAGCCTTTCTTGAGGGAATTCACACATAATTATTACATCTCCTGAATCTACTCTTCGTGCCATTCTACTTGCATGTCATTATCTCATTTTTCACGAAAATGTCAGATAGAACCTTATTCAACTGAGGTGACGATATGTAGATTTTGCCTTAGAACTTTATATAAGTTTGAATGGAGAAGATCCAGTAGGCGGGAGACGGCACGACTGCTGCCCGCTTCATGTGCACTTGTGCTAGGCTCTTCGTCAATCGCACCTCTGATTTCAGCAACAACATCTACAGGGATTCATGGCCTGCCTCCATGCGGCTTCTTGCAAACACAACCTGTCTCCGCGAACTTGTCGACCAAATTCATCAGAGCTTGTCTCGAGCAGTGCCCCATACGCAAGTTGTTTGCTGTGCGGTGTTTTCGTAAGGCAACAACAACATTACACTCGTTGGTTTAGAAAAGTTTAATTAGCTTGCCTCTCTGCTTATTTGTCAAAGTCATGACTTTTCTAAACCAAAAATTATTGCATACTTATTTTCAGTTGTGATTCAATATTGCCAAAAGTGCAAATATGGGAAAAAATAAAATTAAAAAAGCAAAGCCTCAAATAAAATCTCATGATCTCCTGACTATCCCCATAAAATTGCGGTGTCCTATGCCTTTCCGTTCCGGACATATTGAACTTCAAAAGTGTAATTTTATTTTTAAATGGACAATACAATATTTTTCTGGCAGGGAAATGGGTAGTTTGATGATTGTGAGACATTGCGATTTAGAATGGCTATGCCCAATATACTTACCGATGCTTTGGTCGATGCTATTTCAATGCACACACTTCAATGAAACGGGAACATGAATAAGTATGGGCTGAAATTTGCAGAATGATGTATTTTCTCATTGACAACTGCATTTAGCCTTAGACAGTGTTTGGAAAGGGGACTTCGTTGGAGTCCTTGTGTCCGAATATAAAACGATAAAACTCACCATAGTCTGCAAAGAATTATTGGGTTGAAACGCTGAAGTAATGAGCTTGTGCGTCTGCTACTATACATTCTTGGAGATTTATAGAAAAAAATTTGTGTGCGACGACCACAGCAGGAATTAATTTTAATATAGTGACACTAAATGACGCACTGAATTTTTACCTGTTGATCCTCCTCCTGGAAGTCATATGACATCACCATGAACATTTTCTGAAGAAATTTTATTTTTAAGGTGTTAGCGCCGAAGGCGTAAGAGTTGCCAAACCCATCAACCAAGGAGTTTCACAGAATCATGAGAGGTGAGCTTCGAAAAATGATGCTCTAAAAGCATTAGTAATATTCGATAATAGAGCGACGAAACGCGGCCATAGCGAGTTTGTTTCCCGAAAGAGCAAACGAATTCACTACTAGACCAATGTTGAGTATTATATACTACATTATATTACTCGCACTACTTCCATTGTCTCGGACATACCTGAACACTTGCTGAATTCTTGATGGTTTTGGCATTATAGCCAATTGTGTTCTTCATATGGGATAGGGCGAGTCTAGCTAGGAAATTTGAATTGCGGATGAAAGCGAAGTCAGCATGACCCTGGTTGAGCAACCTTCGATGCTGAAAAATTCCAAAATTGGTTTCGATTCTGGAGGTTTTTGGTTTACATGCAATCTTGCAATAGAAACTAGGCCTGGATTTTATGTATTGCATCAATGGAATTGGGCTCAAAGTTAGAATATATATTCTAGACAATATTTGCTGACTTGCAAGCAGAATAGATAAACGCTGTTCCCCCTCCCCCCAACATTGCCTTTCCCTAGCAACTTCCTAATTACCTCTTTCGCTTGACGCCTCTGTATCCAGATCTCTTTCATTGAACATCCGAAAAGTGTTACTGAACGCGTCATTTTCGCTGGGCGAAATAGATCTCCAGGTTTTACTCTGGATGAAAAATGAACTAGGGAGTGCCAGCCCAGCTACAGATCTGCCATTCCATTGGACTCTGTAATACTGGAATCTAATATACAAGCTATATTGACTATTGTGACTGAGTGAGTGACAGACTGACGCTGATTCTAACCATGTTCTAGAGAAGTTGGGACCGGGGTTCGGTGTCCGAGTGGTTCTGGCTTCCGAGTGAAACCCGGAAGGCGAGGGATCACATCCGTGTGACGGCGGGTTCTTCCTCCGCCGACAGGCGACCCACCTACCTTCATGGTGAGTATCTGCTTAGCGTGGGATAATACACACACCGCCCTGTAGATGCGGGTGCAGTACATCTTAAAAACCACTCCTACCAATCATGGACGTAGGCAACCCATGCGCTGCCCCTAAGGCCTCCTAATGGACCGTAAAGGGGTGTCCCAGCCTAAGGGACTGTGATACGGATGTGGTGTTCGTGCCAAGCAGGCACCCCCTTCCTCTCTGTGTCATGTAAAATGCGTCCGTTGTCCCGTATGTCCGTCACATGTCCTGTCTTAAAAAAAAAATGTTCTAGAGAAGTTACAAACCTGAAACTTGGTACAAATAGCCAGTGGGATGGAAAGTTTAGGAAAATTCAGACTTTAGAGGCACATGCCCTGGGGGCACACAATTTCGGATGAGACATTTCCAAATGAATATTTTTGCTTCATTCAAACGGAGAGACATGGAAAGCTGAAACGTGACGTGAACGTGCCTACTGAGACACTGAGTTCAGTGACTATAGCTGAAATATAATGCGGTTGGACAATGTCAACCCATTATGGCTGACATCCTTTTTTGGTCATTGTATTTTTTTTTCTGAAATGGTATCATAGCTTATTGAAAAACTTTGAAAGAGTTCGAAGTCCACAAAATGTTTTGGGAGCACTTTCCTTAGAAGGGCTCGGCAGTCTATGTGCTAAACATTCAGCTTCTGCTTGAAAGACTCTAGTTTTCAAAGCTTTGACCGCACAGCACAACTAATGAAATACTTAGGAATAGATTTATTTTGAAATGTAGAATGACCTAGAAACTCTCTTGATCTGGCTTTTGCAGAGAACTTTGGAGGTCATCCTGAAAGCTCAATTTGATACTCTGATGCGTATGGAGGGCAAGCAGCATGGGATTTCCTTGGGAACCTTGCAAAGCAACATCAGAATGTTGAAGAGGATGGAAGATGACATAAAACTCTTCAAGTGTTTTCGTCTCACCCTGCTTCTCTTAAAGCTGTCAGAGAAGCAGCCAGGGTGCACAAAAATTACTAGAAGCGCATGTTTCGATTCGAAAGTGAATGTTCCTTCTCCTGATGCATGATGTTTTTTCCTAGCTCCTATAGTTTAGACTGTGGAGTGGGGGTTATCTATGTGGAAAATCATGTAGATCCACTTTTTCCAGATGTGGAACTAAGTGGAAACAAGTGTATAGGGGTAAAAGGTCCAATTAATTCCCAAACTACCAGATATGGATTGGGAGTTTCTCCCCCGTTCCGCTTTGCCTTTTTCAGACAGAATGATAAATGAGGGACCTTTACCCTTGTCTCATGAAGCTTCGATTCTTAGTGGTGCGGTTCAAGGGTGACTATTGCTTAATTTCCTGTTTTAATCCGGAAATATGCAAACCTATCGTCCCTAAACATGTCAAAATTGCTTATTCGCTCTTTTGTCAGAACGGAAAATTGGTTTTCGGCATTTAAACGGGAGAGAATTTAGATTCCCCACTTAAAGAAATAAACCTGCCACTTAGATTTTCTATCTCCATGTAAGTCCTTCATTCAATTAAATTCATGCAATTTCATGGAAGAAGTGGCTCACGACTGGTGGTCGATGCCTCGTACGTATGGGTAGTTCTATTTAATACTAGCGAGTTTGTTTGCCCTTCGGGCAAACAAACTCGCTATGGTCGCGCCTTCGGCGCTCTATTACCTTGGATAGTGATTATTTCATTTATTCTTTTCGAAATAGCAAACACGTATTTGAAGTACGTCCCCATTGAAATACGTGACATATGGAGTCGAAAGGCTTGATTTTTATCAAAATCATTACCTCTATGATTATGTGCGTGCCTAACCTGAAATCTTTCCTTGTGTCCCTTTTTGTAAGGATGGAGATTACATTTTGAAATACTTCCCTCCAAGAATCGACGCTAAGGAGACATATTTCAAAATTAGGATTTTTCCTCTACTCAGCCATCAAATAGGTACTTCTGAAAGTAGTTGAAATTTTCTGCCTCTGGATGAAAAAAAATG